>PVKE010030714.1:0-19463 GCA_004027555.1 Craseonycteris thonglongyai
CTGGGAGCTCCCCCAGTTCAGTTCTCTCTCTGTCTCTGTATCTCTCTCTGTCTCTGTCAAAAAAAATAAAAAATAAAAATATTAAAAAAAAATCCATGTGTGTATATATTTTATGCACCACACACACACCCCACATACACAATTTGTGTTTCTTATGTTGTAATTTTTTTCTCAGTTTATTTGCCTTTCACTTTTACCACTTTATTCAATATAGAATTAAAAAAATTAATTTTATGTAGTCAAATGTACCTGTCTTTCCCTTTGTAATTATGTCCTTGATTTAATGCTTAGACGTTTCTTTGGCACCTCAAAAATTGTAAATACATAGATATATTTTATTTTAATACCTTTATCTTTGGATACATTTACATTGAAATCTTTTCTGCGTAGAGTTTATTTTAATATATGGTGTGAGATATAGCTCTAATGCTATTTCCCCCAGTTGCTAGTCGCTGGTTTTAACACCATTAATTGAAAATCCTTTCCATTCTGATATGAAATGTCATCTAATTGAAAGCTGAACTTCCAAATACACCATGGACCCTTTTCTAGGTTTTGTCCCAGTGAGCTGTCTCTTTCCTTTTTTTTCCCCTAAGATTTATTTTATTGCTTTTGACAGAGAAACAGAGACATTGAGAGACAGACAGAACGGGGAGGGCCCAGAGCAGTCTCCATAGTTGTAGGTCATCGGTTTTCGACATGGTTTCATTTCACACAGGTGGGCAGGGACTGCACAGGGGGGGAACTGGGCTGGGGGCCTCCCACATGGGAAGCCCCTCCCCCCCCACCCCCACCCAAGGCTAGGGACCAAACAAAGGACCTTACACATGGGAAGCTGGTCCAGGTGAGAAACAAACGGGGGCCACACCTCAGCTCAGCATATGAGTCCACACTGGTGGGGCCAAGATTTGATCCTCAGATCCCAGGGCTATGAGGTGAGCACTTAACCCATTGAGCCATCCCTGCTTCCCCCAAGCTGTCTCTTTCTATGTTAGTGCCACAGTTTTATGTGGATTATATACCACTGGTTAATTCTGTATTCTGCTTTTTCCACACACACCATTATGTTACACCCTTATATCATAAACATTTCTTCACACTGTTAAAAAATCTATCAGAACGTACTGTTAATGGCTATAATGTGTCATCACAAAAAAATCAAAGAAAAATGTAGAGCATTTCAGTTTCTATCAAGTCTAAGATGTCCTCAATTTTAAGACATGGCATGATTTTATGTAATACTAAGAAAAAAGTACTGCCAATTAAACAATGACATGCCATGGGTTTTTAAGACACATTCCTATTTTAGAGAGGTTAAACTATGAAAAAAGAAATGTGTGTTTTAGAATTTCTGAAAAAGACAGAGATGAAGCACATATATATATATTTAAATCCTGTTTGATTTGACAATGACTAATTAAATGAATTAGTTACACTCTGACTTCCAGATAGAATGGAGTGTTGTTGGCTTTGGTAGTATTGGGAAAATATGGTGAATTATGTGCTGGCTCATAAACCTTTCTGCTTGACAGTAGTAGGCATTGTTTTTACTCACATTTTATTGGCACAAGCAAATTATTACTATGTTTAATTTGAAAGCAAGGGAAGGAGAGTACACTCATAGCTTTGATCTGGAAGTTTGGGACCAGGAATATTTGTGCATAGCTCATGATTACCACATGAAGTTGTTTGACATTTTGAATTTTTAATTTTCAAGCTCACTACATAGGTTAATTAGGAGGTCTTGATGTGAGGACCAGATTATGCTAGAGAAATAGGTATGGTCCAATACTTTTTGACATTTTCACTCATTGACAGGGTAACTTGGATTATATTTTTGCATTAGTGAACATAATATATTTTGGATGTGCAGAAAATTTGTACCGGTATATCAAAATACTTAGCCAATAATTATAACAATGATAATGATGATGGTAACAATGGGCAAGACAATGATAGAAAAAATATTACATGAGAAGTGTAATTATAGTATGGCAAATGGTAGAGTTTCATTGAAAGGCCAATAATATTTATTTTATGGCACTAGGAGATATCTTTTTGGAACAACATTTTTGAGCATCACTAACCAGAATGCTTTCACTTCTGATTTATGGAACAATCTTGTTTTTTGTGCTCATTTATATATAATTATATAAACATATAATTTTCTTTTGAACTCACATTTTTCTTCCTCTTTATCATTGTAAGTACTTTCATTGGAGTTTATTTATTTATTTTTTACATAGAAGAGTCATAAAAACTACATCTACAACCTTAACATTGTAGCAACATGTAGCAGCACTTTTCATGGTACCTTAACCACAGTAAATGTTCAAGCTATATTTGTTGAATAACTCCTTGTGAAAAGGACTTTCATGACTAAAGGTAAATTGTACTTTAGGTCTCCTATCATCTCAGCATAACCAATAAGCCAGTAAAAGAACTGACTTTTTGGAGAAAGCAGATGTTTGCTCCTTGGGTTCTTTAATGAAAATTAGTCATTATAAAATTTTGGTTTAGATCAGACTAATGTAAGAATACAGAGAAATATTTTTTTTTTCTGGTGAACATTGAAGAACTCAGGGAAAATATCAATTGCTATTACTTATTGAGCATTTATTATGTGTTAGTAATTTTATCCTTCAGTAACTTAACAAAGTTGGAATGATTATTATACTTATGGTTTACCATATATATATTTTTTAATTTTTCAGAATCATCTTCAGATTATGCTAGCTTAATCCTAGAAATACATACAAAATACTACTCCTATATAACAGTATTCCTTTTCTCCCAGTTTTGTTGTATTATTGTTATACATATTGCATCTATTAATGTTATAAACCTAGTAATACATTGTTTTAATTATCAGTTAAACACCTGTAGTTGTTTCTTTAACCCATGATATATTTGCTCTCTCCTACCACCTCTGTGCTGTTATTAACAGTATAGTACTCATATACTGCATTTCCATGTGTTATACATTCAATAATACTGCCTATATATATTATTTGGTACAATTAATTTTTAAATCACTTAAGAAAAATTTTTTTTAAATGTGCAATAGTAGTTTCTTTTATAATTACCCCTAGTGGTACTCTTTGGTTTTAAGGATTTGAATTACCATCTGAGATCACCCACTTTCAAGCTGAAGAAATTTCTTTAGTATTTGTGTTAAGGCAGGTCTGCTAGTTACACACACACACACACATATATAATTTAATATCAAAAGTTTTTATAAGAAATAATAAACTCCTATATAGAAATGGGTAGACATGAACATTCACAAAAATGTATAAATGACTAATAGACACATTTAAAAAATTCAATCCTACTAGAAATTAAATATTTAAAGATTTAAATGTGATACCATTTTTTAGTTTGTCTTTTTTTTTTTTTTTTTTCATTATCTCACACAGAGTATATGGAGAAAGGAAGTGCTACTCCTA
Organism: Craseonycteris thonglongyai; assembly: GCA_004027555.1. Classification (NCBI taxonomy): domain Eukaryota; kingdom Metazoa; phylum Chordata; class Mammalia; order Chiroptera; family Craseonycteridae; genus Craseonycteris; species Craseonycteris thonglongyai. Next base: position 3,450 of record PVKE010030714.1, read on the forward strand.
ATCATGACAGATAGGAGTATGAATTGGCCCAACCACTGTGCATGGAAATTTAAATATGTATATTTTTAAAATGAGAAGGCCTTCATTTCACTTTCATTTGGCAATGATAGTTTTGCTAGATATAGTATTCTTAGTTGACAGTTTTTCCTTTGACCATTGAATACGTTAACCACGCCTTCTGATTTCCTCTGAGATATCAGCTGTTAATCTTATTGTAGTTTCATTTAAGTGATGCATTGTTTTTCTCAGGCTACTTTTAAGATCATCTCTTTTCGTTGATTGTCAGCATTCTTATTTGGGTGTGTCTGTTTGTGGATCCCTTTTTGTTTTTCAGAAGAGGTTAGGAGCCATCTATTTTACAGTCTCTTCCCCCAAGCCAAGTCTCTGAGTTGGAGTTCTGGGCCTGGCCTTGGGGACAGCTCCTGAACTTGGTCCTGAGTACTTGCTGGAGGAGGTGCAGGTAGTGTAGAGAAGAAAATAAAGAATATGGAAAGCAAGGGAGAACCCAGTGGTATTGGAATATAATTACAAATATTAGGGTAAACCTTCTTCCCTCCCAATGCATTCTTGCCCCTCTGTTGGTTTTTCTGGTACTCTTCTCTTTTAAAAGCTTTGGTGAAGCAAAAGAGCTCCTATATAATTTTAATAGTTGTGCTGATGGTCATAGCTGCCTTACTTAAGGTATTTGGCATGAGATCAGAGACAAAGGCTCATTTCCTTGGTGAGCTGGTTGACTTTTCTTTGCCATAGGTGTTCTCACAAACACGTTTTCTTATATATACAGAAGGCCAGATAAAAAGCATAAAATTGATTTTCATTGGAGAGGGTACAAACTTTATCTTCTTTTGAACAACATTCAAAGACCAAGTAAGTATATTTTCAAAGTTAAATATAAATTTAATCTTGGCAAAGTTGTAAGATTTTTATGGATATAAAATTTGCTTTTTGTGTTGTATTGATGATTTTTTTGAATCTCAATTTGATATATGTTTTTTATTACACATTAATGAATCATTCACACTATATGTGAAGGAAGCAATGAAAAATAGAAAGTAAATGACATTAAAATACAGTTTTTATCTATGGTGGGTATAGAATTGTATCGTTGTCTACGTGTGAAAAATGAAGGTTACCACTTCCTCCTTTCTGACATAATTTCAAGTACTTGAGAGAGAGGGATGAAGAAAGAGAATGAAAGAGAGAGTATCAAACCAATCAAAAACATTTTTGTACACATTTTTTGAGGTAATAAAGGGAACGTAAAAAAATCTAATGGATAATGTTTTGTGATGCAGTTTATGTAAAATAGGTGCTTCAGAAATGATATATGATACATGAGTATTATTCAAATTCTCAATTTTAAATAACAAATAATACATATAATATGCTAGTCACATGGCAAATGTAAACATTTCAAATTTGTCCTGAGTAATTTATTAGTGCTCAAATATCTCTGCACAGCAACAAGAAATTAATAAAATAATGAACAGCAATAATTGATTTTTATACCTACCGTGGACTTTGGTAGGAGGAATTAATTTTTCTACTTCTCAATCACATTCCAGGAATATTTTAGACTTCAATTAGGAGTAGCAAATTTCTGTCCAAAGGAAGACTCTGGAGGCCTATGCCATATGAAAGAAGAAAAACAAGGTTGTTCAGTAAAAGTATTTCCATCAATAAACCTTTAAAAGTGTCAGTCAAAATCTAGTTATTTCCAAAGCTGGAAAGGTACATTGTGACAAATTCCCCGTAGTATATATTCTAAACTTTTCCATTCAGGTGGAACTGTTTGAACATCCACATTTTGTGCTTCACTTCCTTCTTTTTTCTGAGTTCATTCCCTTTCATTTCTATTGGTAGCTCTTAGACTGATCCTCCTTGCTTTGAATAATTCACCATCTAAATGAAAGTAATAGCATCAAAGCATCCCAAACTTAATACACTCCATTCCAGTGTGGGCTCCCATGGGTTGATCTGAAGGAGACTGAAGAATTAATCATCCAGGATAACAGCCTCAAGCTTTTCATACTTTTAATGTTCATGTCACTTTCAGGAAAAAAATAAAATCTTTCCCTTTTGTTTTTGTGTTTAGTTTTCTAAACACTGTCATTCTGTTTCTACTTTAGCTCCAGATCCCCAGGATATCTTGGCACCGAACACATGTAAAACAAATAAACACCTTCTTGCACACTCTAACAAGTGCAGCAATTAGTCTCCTAGCACAGCTTGCTCTCCACCACCGCAACTCATTTGGTGCTGGTTGTTATCACAGGAGAACAACTTTGAATCAGAAACATTTGTTCGGTTCCCCAGTTTTCACCCCTGTTGGCACGGCGGCTTCTGTACATCCTTTGCGTATCAGGAGTTCTGCACCCCTATGAAATACGCTGTCATCCAGCAAACGTACAACATTAACTCCTGCAGGTCACCTTTTCACGTCCTCATGGAACTTTCAGCCGTGGGTGATCTTCACTCCATGTGGGTTGCAATAGCTCATTGCTATGGTGTGAATTACAGATGATTTCCGCCTGGACACGTTTTCCCCTTCTTTTTGTTATACAGTAGTATAACTTTAAAATAATATTAATATTCCTTGGTATATATTCATAAGCAGCTTGTATTCCAAGATGAAAATGTTATTTATGAGTACCCAAGATAGTATATTTATGCCACAGGGAGGGAGGATAAAGATGTTCTCAGAGTTGATGTAGAAATTGGGAAGTTTGACATGAAGTACCCATCTGTGGCTTTATTTGATTTACTATCTTACCTTCCCAAGTGATTTTATTCAAGAATGCTGGATTTATTTTAGAGCAGAGGGACTAAAGCATGTTAAAATAGGTCCTTTATTCTGAAACACAGTGTAGTAAGTTATGAAACAGAATGCATGTTTTCATCGGTGACATATAGTGGGCCATATTTTCTGTGTAAATTATAAAGAAATTTAAGTATTCCAGCATTTAACAAATATTTATTGAAGCTCTACTATGTGCTAGGCCTTATGCTAAAAGCTAGATACAGTGAGTGCAATGAACAGAGACTCTCGGTGTCCTACCCTCCAGAGTGGTTGTGTTCTAGTGCAAGCTTGTCCAACATACTGGGCCCGGGGGGTATAGGGAGGGGACATCAAATATATGGTGATCGAAAGAATGCTGATTCTGGGTGGTGAGCACATAATGCAATGCATAGATGATGTAATGTAGAACTGTACACCTGGAAACAGTGTAGTTGTTATCAACCAAGTCACCCCAATAAACTTAACCAAAAAAAAAAAAGTTTGTCTAACCTGCATCCTGCAGGCCGAGTGCGACCCAGGACAGCTTTGAATGTGGCCCAATACAAATTCATAAATTTTCTTAAAACACTAAGATTTTTCTTTTTATAATTTCTTTCTTTCTTTTTTAGTTCATCAGCTATCGTTAGTGTTAGTGTATTGTATGTGTGGCCCAAGACAATTTTTCTTCTTCCAAGGTGGCCCAGGGAAGCCAATAGATTGGACACCCCTGTTCCAGTGTATAAAACAGACAAGTAAGTAATCAGAAAAATAAGTATTCATTACGGCCAGAGGCAAGAAGGAAATAAAGAGTTAAAATTGACAACAGTAGAGATGGAAGGGAAGCCCTACAGAAGGGTAGCTTTGAAGGTTTGGGTTTCTTTAGACATATTGGTCAGGAGAAAAAACACAGCAACGATTCCTGCTTGTGCAGTACCTTTGTTTTGAGAGGGGAGGATAGTGGTGTGGGAGGAATATGAAGTGTGATTTCAGAAAAACCAAGTGACCATGGGCTTTTGCCTTGTGCTCATCAGTGGTTCGCTGAGAGAGACAGTAGCTGCACAAACAGAAAAAAATCCTGCCAGTTCTCAAAGAAGTGGTCAGCTTTAGAAATTTTTATTTGTAATGTATCAGCCAGAGAAAGATTTCAAAACCAGCGGAGATCCCCCTTTTTCCTTTTTCTTAATTTTAGCAAGAAGCCGTGAAAGGTTAACAGAATTGCAGAAAATCAGGCTGGTGAATGAAGACAGGTTGGCTGTGGTCAAGAGATACCGTTTTCTTCCTTCTTTAGTCCCACTTCTGCTGCTCTATCTGCATGGTTCTCCTCTGACACAGGGGACTTTTACTTTTTTATTCTGTAAGTTGTGAGTAAGGCTGTTCATGTTGGAATAAGCTGGCGTTTAAGTAGAATGCAATGCTTGGGAGTCTGTATTAACACTGGCAAGGCCTATAAATATCACTTGTGAAATTGTCATATGAATGAACAGCCCTTCAACTGGAATTACAGCCCAAATTCAGAAACAGCTATTTAGAGTGTTCATTTCCCACTGTGAGAATTTATCATGGATGCCATCTCTGTTGTTTCTTATGTTACAAACTTCATCTAGTTTTCTTAGTTGCTAAACCAATCAGCAAAGCTTCTTATTTATTATCCATTTACTATACAAAGGAGAATCCCATTTTGCCTATTTTCTTTAAAGTATTACTATCAAAATGCCAAGCCAAGTGTTTAGTGCTGATAGGACTGAATTTTGTAACAGCATTAGCAGATCCTTACTGGTTTTGCGTATAGCAAAAGCTACAGAATCCCTTGACAAGACTTACCTACTTTAGCCTATGGTACCTCTAGGATGTCTGCGTCTATAAATATATAAGCCATGTGTAGGCTTTCGAAAACGCTGATTAAGAAACTGTAGCTGTATTTTCTTTGGGAAGAACAGAATGATTTTTGTTGCTATGTAATATAAAGTTAAATTTGCAACATTGGGACTGTATAATACAGGAAGTTGTTTACGTAGTTTCATATGAGTGGGTTAAGCAAGCATGATGTTAGATGTCAGATGAATGCCTATCAAATGCTATGCAGAGATGATGCATGATAAATACCTAATTTCAAAGATGATAGAAAATTTGAAAGCCTGCATTCAACATTTAGAGGGAGAAGAGCACATTTTATGGGTTGTGGGTATTTATCTAGTTGTCTTAGGCAAATGTCTGTTTGGACAATCACGGTATGCAAGTTTGTACTTAGTTGTGCTATCTGTGATGTCTTCTCCCATTTATCTTCTTTCTTATTTCTAGTACAATGATTCTATGGTAATGCTGTTTTTTGCTTTGTTTTTGTTTTTTGTTTTTGGTATAAAGAGGTTAAAAGAATGATTCCCTACAAAAACATAATCTGTATTTTCTAAAGCATCCTTGGGAGATTTTAAACCTTTGTTGGGTTCTTTTAAAAGTATCTTATACACAGACACAAAATTCTGGCTCCATATATTACTGTAGGATACTTTAAAAGACTGATGATAAGTGTGGATGCTGGGATAGCTCAGCGTTTTGAATACTCGTCTTGTAGCCTCGGTGTCTGAGGATTGAGTCCCTGCCCTGACCCATGTGGACCCATATGCTGAACTGGGGTGGCTCGATTCTTGCCCTGTGTGGCCCTGTGCCCACCTGTGTGGAACGAAACCATGTTGAAAGCTAATGAAGTACAACTATGGAGACTGCTCTGGGTCCTCCTCCTTTTCTTTCTCTCTCTCTCTCTGTCATAACAATAAAATAAATCTTAAAAGAAAAAAAGGCTGATAAGAGAAACAAAAGATTGATTCACTACATGTCAGGTATTAGGCTAAATGTTTTACATTGCTTCTTAATTTTAAACATTTCTTTGTATTCAAGAATTTATTAATTTTTCAAAATTTAATTGTCTTTTACTTGCCTTCCTAGAGAAAAACTAGAATTTCATAATTTTTGGGGATATGGATGGGAGAGGAAGGAGTTGAAGAGACACTTGAAATAAAATAAGAATCAGATCTCTTTTACTTTTTAAGAAATTTTGATAAAACTAAATTTATTCATACTTATATATTTATATCTTCTGGTTCTTATTAAGAGTTAAGAGAGTCTATTATCTGGAGGTTTTGTTTCCTAAATTGACTCTCTTTAGAGAATTGAAAGTACAGATGTGCATTTGAACTTGTTCTTCGATATAGAAAAAAACTTAATCTGCAAACAATTGAGATTCAATCTTAGTAATAATCAGAACTTTATGTGATTTCTTTTTTAACTGGCTGTAAAATAAAATAGTTCCAGGGGAAGCCGGGATGGCTCAGTGGGTTGGGCGCTCACTTTGCAGCGCCGGGGACCGAGGATCGAATCCCAGCCCCGGCCCGTGCGGAACCATATGCTGAACTGGGAGCTCCCCCAGTTCAGTTCTCTCTCTGTCTCTGTATCTCTCTCTCTCTCCCTCTCTGTCAAAAATAAATAAATAAATAAATAATTAAAAAAAAAAAAAGGAGATTTCTCAAAACCTTCTTCATTCTCTAAAGGAAAAAACAAAGTGCATTGGCTCTGAGTTGTGTAGCTGTGGGTCCTCTGTTGTGACCATTAATCTGGGGTATAGTTATTTGACCAAATAAGCATCTAACAGATATTTAAAAAAAAAAATAGTTCCAGAAATCAAAATACTTATATCCTATCTCTTCTGTTTGGGAAAGGAAACATGTATAGATAAGTGAATTTTTCTTTGAAACCAATTCTATTTAATATCTTGGTACGAGTGCATTTTATGAAGGAAATAAAACGAAAATCTATCTTCCAAAAGGATTTATTCCTAAAATCACTTATTATACAACACTTTTATCTGTATATACAAAACAGTCTCTTCTACCTTTCTAAAGATTTATGAGCATCTGCTGTGTTTAGGGGATTGTGTTAAGAAAGTCTACCATATGTGTCCAAGTTTTGATACTTTCACTTGGCATTAATTGGCCTAAAGCCATATCTGTTTACCTTGAACTTAAGTGAGAAAGGGAACACACACAAATTAGTTTATTTTTTTGGAAATTAAAAACAAAAACCTGAAGAAATGAAAATTTATTTATATAAAGGTAATGATATTGTTGCTAAATGGTCTTTTGAAATGTGAGTATTCTAATTGGTTGTTATGAGTCTACTAGCTAAGTTAAGTAAATTCTTGTCATAGGTAAAAGCATCTTGTTTTCATAATTAAAACTAGTTAGAACATCTTTGGGGTAAAGAAGAGCCTGGTTTTGGAATTTAGCACATACTCAAGGAGAAAAACTAGAGTATTCTGTATGACCCCAAACCCAGATACATTGCATAAGCAATACAAAAAAATTAGATGAAAATAATTCTGACATGCTCTGTGACCTTTAGAAGACTAGACTCTACTTCTCAAAAACACTTTTGTGATACAGAAAATTATTACTTGCCTAGTTGAAGTAAGTGTGTGATGGAGAAAGAAGGGTTTGGGAGAAATTAATGCTTGACAAAAGACATTCTTTACTCCCACATCTTATTATAAAGTCAGTACTTTTATTGAAAATAAAATGTAGTTGATAGGAATGTATTCTATGAAACGTGATATACACACACTATATAATATACCTGTTGTGAATTGACCTTATTTAAGCATATGGTGAGGGCTAAAATTAATCAATACCAAAGGAGAGGGCAAGCATACTATTCAGGTTGGGTGAGGAGATCCCATGGACGAGATAACTGAACCTCCACCCTGGCTACAAAGCCTCCTGAAAGATTAACCTTAAATAATGAGGACATCTGAAGGCATACACATGTAGAAGGGCATTCCAGACAATTCTGCATTTGGATGATGAAAGGTAAAGTATGAGATAATATTGTAGCACTCCAAACATTTAGTGACATACCAATGTCCTTTAAGTTTGCAGTGGGAATTGTTGTGGGTATATAAAGTATCTCCTGAAATTATGCTACCCCAAATTTAGACACAGCAAATTGAAGATCTCTCAGGCCAAGGCAGAACTGTTTATGTGGTTTGTTCCTGTTTGCTGTATAACCATCCTAGTCAGGGCTCTTTTTGGGTTAAATAAAAACAGATATAAATATTACTACCATTTATTGAGCACCTACTACTTTCCAGGTCACCTTGCTGTGACTTTCATCCCTCAGAGGACTGTATAATTTTTCCTAGTCTACTGATGAGGAAGTAATATTTGTCCACTTAGCAGAGAACTAGGATTTATCAAGGTTTCAGGAGACAGTACAGAGATGTATCAATGACTTATGAAACCTAAACTCTTCTCTTCAAGCTGTATGAAGTTATACTCAGTCTCTATTTTCAGATCCGAGAATGCAGAGTGCAGATGTTCAAGAGAGAAGCAAGTTGAGAGAGCTTTATTTTAATCACCCTTGACACCCTGGTAGCATTTTCTTGGCTCATGTAACTGTCCTTTTCTGGTTATCTCCTTCCCTTCTTCCTGCAATTCGCTCACCTTGGATATTTGAGACTGCTCTTATTTTTAACATCTCTGCTGAACCAGAACCATTTTATCCCAAGATGTCAGGTTTTTTTTTAGCAAAGTGACAAAACCTACCTTAGGTCTTTATTATTAACATGTATAAGATTTAAACTTGTTTATCGAGGTCTTGGCTATCACTGAAGCTGCTGTTCTTTGTTTTACTGGTGTGACTGCCTTCGGAAAAGCCAACAGTTATTCCAGCAGCTTTTCACATACAGTTAAATTCCAAACTAAAAATTTTGTCCCCATGTGATCCCATTCCCTTGATAAAAGAGTTCTCTTTTTCAGTTTCTCCACTTTTTTCTCTGGTACATGGTGACATTTTCTCATGTACCAGGCTAGAACATTTCAAGTCTTTGTTTGTTTGTTTTTTTAAGATTTATTTTATTGTTTTTCACAGAGATAGAGAGAGACAGAGAGAATGGGGAGGGCCCAGAGCCATCTCCATAGTTGTACATCATCAGTTTTCAACATGGTTTCAATTCACACAGGTGGGTGGTGGCCGTGCAGGGCAGGAACGGGGCTGGGGGCCCCCTGCATGGGAGACACACTTCCTAGAGCCAGTGGCCAAATCGGCAGGGGAGGGGGACATGAGAACCAAACTGGGGGCCTCCTGCATGGGCAGGGCCAGGGCCAGGATTCAATCCTCGGTCCCTGGGGCTGCAAAGCGAGTGCTTAACTAGCTGAGCCATCCCCGCTTCCCCTATTGTTTCTTTTCTTGTCCTCAAATTCTGTATTTAATCTGTTCCTTCCTCCCTTCCTTTCTTCTTCCTTCATCTATATCTATCTATCACCTGTTTACCTATCTTAATCACATTCTATTATATAACTTTTCATCAATTACATTTTTGATTTACCTATTTCTTTCCATTTCCAGCTCTGTAATTTCCAAATCTATCTACAAATAATTTTTCAGTGAGCACTCAGATGTCTTTCCTAATTTTATGTCTTATACCTAAAAATATTATCCTTCTTAAGAATATTTATATACATCCATCTTCCAAAACTCAGTTTAATTCTGTAAATGCTTCTCTAATAATGATGCCCATATACCTCAACCTCTGTTCTGTGACTGAATCGATCTTATACAGAAGACCGTGTGGTTTAATTCTTTTTTGAGTTCTTATTTCACATTGTCCTCTTAGATAAAATGTAACCTCCCTGAGGTCATGAACTGGGTTTTTGTATCACTTTGAATTGTAGAAAAGCATTAGAACATTGTAGGAGCTTAACAAACACTTTTGAGTTTGTTAATGCCCCCTCAAGCCAGGGGCTGAACCCACATGGAGCCACCCAGGGTGGAAGCTGGGCTGGGGGCCTCCCACATGGGAAACATACCCCAGTTCAGCATATGGGTCCACACTGGCCAGGGAGGCATTTGCTCATCGGTCCCCGTGGCTGCAAAGCAAGTGCTTAACCCCCTGAGTGATCCGGCTTTTCCCAAAGCACAGTATACCTCAAAGTTTATATCTTGCTTTACTACTTGGCCAAGTTACTTAAATCCTTTAAGTCTCAATGAAAATAATTGTCATTATTTACAACTTCTGCTGCTGTTGTAAATATTAAATGTGATAATATTGATAATAGAAAATTACTGGCAGTTATACCTTGCTAATACTATACCAGAATATTTTATGTATTTTCTTTAATGTGTCTTATAATAACCCTTTGAAGAACAATGAGATCAGTGCTATTATTATCTTCATTTCACAACCAAAAAAAAAACAAACCCCAAAAAACTTAGGTTTAGAAACTAAATAATGTGCCCAAGTTTATGACTCATAAGCACTGGGGTAAGGGTTTGAACCCAACACTGATGTCAAAACTTATGCTTCTAATCAGTAAAATTTAATGTATGTAAGCATTTAATACAATAGCCAGCTCATTTTAAGTATTCAATAAGTGATAGCGTTTTTATTGGAATGAAGATGTCTTTGTGTAAGATTTGAGGGCCTGCCAATGAATGGATGAATGTATTCTAGTCTGTTGCTCTACTGTTACCACAGACCTCCTATGCTACTATTTGAGTAAGCTTTTCCTATAGTGTACCGGTATTTTATAATATAGTAAATGAACCAGTTAGGGAACTTCTCATTCTAACTCTATACTCAACAGTAACTCAAACGTACTTTCCTTGAACAACTTTCATAGCATTAAGAATCAATATTTCATACTCTCATTTGGTTTCTGAAAGAAGAAATACATTGTGGACTCTAGTCTTAGCTGTGGAATTAACTAATGTTGTGACTTTGAGCTTGCTACTGTTACTGCTCCTGGTTTTATTTTCTCCACTTGAAAAAAAAAAAAAAAAAGAGAAAAGAAGGCTTCAGTTATTTATTTTCTATTGCTGCTTCTAATGATTTTAGAATAGGCCTAAATATGGAATTAGAACTCTGAGTAAAAACACATTTATAATTGTGAAAAAAAAAAAAAAAAAGAAAGAACCACTGTGGGAACACAAGTTTTGTATTTGAATATTTTAATAATTATAGCTCTTTAGCATTTGTCTCCATCAACATATTTTTCTTTAATTATTCCAGATGAAAGCTTTGTCCTTTCCCTTTTTTTTCTTTATTTTTTTCTGGAAGTGGTTGCATCTCCAAAGAGGGCTTGCACTTGTAAAAGTTGTGTTAGTAGCCACCACATCCTTTTTCCATGGGTAAATAAAGGAACAGTCTAGGATGAAGATGAGAGAACCAAATGCAAGCAATTGGCAGGATCACTGTATTTACACTATTTGCTGTTTACAGCGTAATTCTCCAACCAGTTTCAATAATGAAATTATTAATAATTCATTGGAACCTTTCTTTTCATAAGTAATTAGCCAAGCAGCACTGGAAGAAGGTTCTGAGGGGAAGGTGTTCACAGATGAAGTTGATGGTGTGAATTATGATCATGACTATTTTATTTTAGGAAATGACAGCATATACTACTTATTTCTGCCACTCAGGGGCCAACTGTGGCAACACTGATGATTTACCTGAGCCGTGTTCATCTGTTTACACTGTTATTTTCAATAAAACTCTGCAGTTACTATGGCAACCAGAAGTCTATAGGGTCTGTTTGAAAACCTGTGCTTGGCAGTTTATGTACATAAATCTTCTACTCAGTGATACAAGGCTCTAGTCCTGTGTTTTATTAATTTGTATTTTCTTTGTACCTCAGATGATATTTTATTTTATAAACTATGAAGTCAAGAAGAAATTGGCTGTAGAAATCGTTTCTCTTGAGAGTCTAACCTTGGAGCCTTACAGAAATCAGGCTTATTAGTGTAAAAATGAAGCACAAATCTTGGCATTCCAGCTATCTTACATAAACATCAGCATTAGTTTCTTTTACATACTGGGGCAAAACATTGGGTCTTTAGCAATTTAGGTTCCAAAGCAGTTTAATAACGACACCTCTCACCTGGAAGGTGGAAAACCAAACCCTGGTTTCTAAAGGAGATTCAGCAGCAGTGGATTGTGTTTTTCTCCTTAATATTGATATATAACACTTTATACTAATACTTCTATGAAATGAAAAGCTAGTCTGGTAGAGGTGAGATGCATCATTATTGCTCAAAAGAAAAGTAATTAGAGAAAGAGCTCTACTACCATTTGCGATCGATGCAGTTCTAAGACATTGAACCTTCTTAATATATTCCCTTATATTTCAAAAAGTGTCTTATAAATTTCAGTGCTTTCTGATCTGTAGTCAGATGCATTAGCAATATACAGATGGTGCTATATTGCTATATGGGTTATATATTACAAAATTATACAGTTGAAACCTATATAATTTTATTAACCAATATCACACCAATTTAATAAAATTAAAAACTTTTATCAATAGTTTCTCCAGCAAATATTTGAACTATGCTGAGGAAGTGGGTCAGTGTGGTCCTTTTGAACATGCAAGTCTTTAGTATGAAACAGAGCTGGGTTTGAAATTTGGTTTTTCTACTTTCTAAATATATTTACTTGACCTCCTGAACTTCTGTTACCTTACCTGAAAAATTCAAATAGGAATATATATTTTCTGGGTTGTTGTTAGATTTGGTGTATAGTTTAACTATTTTTTGATTATCGGAAATACATATAGTATAAAATTTAGCATTTTAACCATTTTTAACTGTATAGCTCCTTGGCATTAAGTATATTTATATTATTGTAAAGCCATCAATAACATCTATCTTAAACTCTATGCCAATTAAACAATAACTCCTTATTTTCTCAATCCCCCAACCCTTGGCAACTACTACTTTCTGTCTCTGTAAATAACTATTTAGGTACCATATGTAAGTGGAAATATACAGTGTTTGTCCGTTTGTGATTGGCTTATTTTTTTTTTTAAGAATAATGTCCTTGAAGTTCATCCATGTTGCAGCATGTGTCAAAGTTGTCTTCCTTTTTTTTTTTAATACCTTTATTTATTTATTTATTTATTTATTTTTGACAGAGAGAGAGAGAGAGAGAGAGAGAGAGAGAGAGAGAGAGAGAGAGAGAGAGAGAGATACAGAGACAGATACAGAGACAGAGAACTGAACTGGGGGAGCTCCCAGTTCAGCATATGGGTTCGCACGGGCTGGGGCCGGGACTCGATCCCTGGTCCCCGGCGCTGCAAAGTGAGCACTCAACCCACTGAGCTATCCCAGCTTCCCCTGTCTTCCTTTTTAAGGGTGGAATACTATTGCACTGTATGTGCACACCACGTTATATTTACTCATTCGCCTCTCAGTGCGCACCTGGTTTGCTTTCACCTTTTAGCTATTGTGAATAATGCTGCTATGAACATGGGTGTAGAAGTTTCTCTTCAAGTCACTAATTTTAATTCTTTTGGGGTGTGTACCCAGAAGTGAAATTGCTGGATCATATGGTGATTTTATTTTTAATTTTTTGAGAAAAATGTTAAACTATTTTCCACAGTATTATACCATTTTACATCATTGCCAGCAGTGTGGGTCCTAAGTTCTCCATTTCTTATTAACACTTGTTTTTGTTTTTTAAAGATTTTATTATTATTTTATTGTTTGAGAGAAGGCAAGAGAGAGAGAGAGAGAGAGAGAGAAAGAAGTGGGGAGGGCCCAGAGCAGTCTCCATAGTTGTACATCATTAGCTGTGACATGGTTTCATTCCACACAGGTGGATGTGGGGCTATGCAGGGTGGGAACCAAATCTGGGGCCTCCCACATGGGATGTGAGAACCTTCACTGCCATCCCAGCAGTTACCAGTTGTGCTGCAATTCAACATATGGGTTAGCACAGGCCAGGGCCAGGATCCCATCCCTGGTCTCCATGATTGCAAGGCAAGTGCTCAACTGCTGAGCTCTCCCAACATCTTGAGAACAGTCTGATTATTTAGGAAAGCATTCATTTTTAACAGCCTATGCTGAGTTCCCCAGAAGGGGAAAACATCTAGAATAACACTTAGATTTATCTTATCACTGATATCTTTTAAAATCTCTCTGGTCATAAATTCTTCTTTTCAAGATAGACAGAAAGTAGTAGAGCATTTGTTACCTTACTGGGAATTCCATCTCTGAACATGTGTGTGACTGTGCTACAAGCTAAGATCCATGCTGGTGAGTGCTACCTAACTCTCTGTTCTCTTTGTTGTAGTTACAACAGATGGAAAAAAACTATGGTCTTAGTCTTAATTCATTTTTCTCTTTAACACATTAAAATTCCCCAGTATCATCTAATTTTAAAGAAATAGGTGATTCAGTAGTCATTAGCACTAAAGCTATCTGTCCCCACATTCACTAGTCTACAGCTATGTGAAGATGTCAACTCCATCTGGGGTTCAATCACACTCTCCCATATGGTTAATAAGTGGCTCCTTATAAAGGAGAGTGTTGTCAGAGCTGCTAGGCCTGAAATTAGCTGTACAGCTGCATTTTGACAAAGATAGCTATCACTTCTTTGCTCCTTTCTTTTTTTTCCATGCCAGTAGTTCTATGTTAATAAAATAAAAAATATCTGAACTTGTGAGGAACAGTCTGTATCACTTTCTGAACTCCACATTAAAGCTGAATACAATCAGCCTGTGCCTAGACGTGAACAATATTGAAACCAGCCTTGAGATTTTATAGCTGGCAGATGCAAGTTTCTGAATTTTACTTATGTGATTCATTTTACACTGATTAGGATAATAGGTTTTGGTTTTCTTAAATTATGTTTGCTTTGTTTATAATTCACGGTTATGTTTAAATTTTTTGAAAGCTAACTTGGGGTAGGGACGTGGTTGAATTTAGCCTACTATAGAATAATTTTCCATGCTTGGGCTTTAAAAGTTAGTATCAGCCATGATTATTTTTCTGAGTGATGCCTAACTACTTGAATATATTTAAAATTGATAGACTTCTTAAATGATGACTATTGAAATTATCAATAATATCTCTGTTTTGAAGTTTTATCATTGTGTGTGTGTGTGTGTGTGTGTGTGTGTGTGTGTGTGATTAGAAAGTCTAAGCTATCAATAGGAACAGAAGGCAAACTATCATTCCATTTTACCCAAGCAGAAAAATTGAATTAAGTATCTGGTCTGTGTTACACAGTGACTATTTGGTTAGGGATATTGAGCCTTGTTTCTTATCTAGTGAAGCATTATAGGAATTAATGTTTTCATACATTTGCAACACTAGACTGGGTCTTTTGGAGGAATCTTTATCTAAAGTGGCCACAGGGGAGTGATTATCTTCACTTTGACCAATAATTAAGGCCTATGTTTGTTAAAATGGGTGGGGAGATTTCCCCCCTCTTTTAACGGTAGGTAAATAACCTTTAATGGAACTGAATAGAAAATGTGATGACTTTTGAAATAAACTTTTCCTATAGAAGTATAATTTAATGCAAAAGGGTACACCAATCTTTGAGTATACAGCGCAGTAGTTTAGACACTGATGTTTTTAAGTACCTGTGGTCTGTTACTGATGTGTGAAATGTGCATAAGAGACTGGGGAAGAAAAGTTTCAAGAAAATTTGCCATATGGGAGTAACACAACTTTTGAGTGAGAATAACTTGAGGACACATTTTGGTCATTTAGGTAAGCACACCTATGTTGTAACAATTTTGTCATGTTTGTCATACATACACATGCTGCTATTTGGTTAAAACAGGGGTGGCCAACAAGTCGATCGCGGTCGACCGGTTGATCGCGAGGCCAATTTTGGTCGATCATCGATCGCTCGCAATGTCTGTGGTGGAATTCCGTGTACCATGGACTTTGAAGCGATTGTAGAAGACAAAACTTTCTAGCAATAGTTTAATGCATTCTGGGAATTTGCCAAGGTCATAAATTCCTAGAATTCTGATAGCCTGACACTGTGATCTCCGCCCACCCAGACAATACATTTTAACTTATGTGTTACACTTGTCACCGGACGCAACGTGTGAACGCAACAGTTACGACTCGACTCATCGAAGAACACAGTCAGCCAGCTTGAATATTTGGTAGTGTCATACGGTGGCTTCTTTTCTTTTGTATTAACAGTATTATTATCAATCAATATTATTTATCCTTGGTGACCATGTTGAGCTTCAATTTTTCTTCTGTTTAAAATGGAAGTACCTTTTCTTTGTTTTAAATTAAATTGCTTTTCTTACCTATCTATTTACTTGATAAGTGAGCATTCTCGGCAACAGATCTCTAAACTGCGGTCATTACACTGAGAGAAAAATAAGGGACAGTATTACAAATATATTAGGAATAACAATAATTCTATTTAAATTAAGAAG
>PVKE010030715.1:0-19459 GCA_004027555.1 Craseonycteris thonglongyai
TAAAAAAAAAAAAAAAAAAAAAAAAATGATGTTTTGAGGTCCGTCCATGTTGTCATAAATTGCTATATTTCATCTTTTATTATTGCTGAGTAGTATTCCATTGTATAAATGTACCACAACTTTATCCAGTCATCTATCAGAGGGTACTTTGGTTGATTCCCTGACTTGGCCACCGTGAACAGTGCTGTGATGAATATTTGAGGTACATATATCTTTGCAGATTAAAGTTTTCAGGTTTTTTGGGTAGAGACCCAGAAGAGGGATTGCTGGGTCATATGGCAATTCCATTCCTAGTTTTTTGAGGAATCTTCACACTGCCTTCCACAGTGGTTGTAACAATTTACATTCCTACCAGCAGTGTACATGGATGGACCTTAAAAACATCTTGTTAAGCAAAATAAGTCAGAATGAAAGAATCAAGAAACATATGACCTCACTTATAAATGGAATATAAAACTGAAAGGAACAAAGAAACAAAGACTCATGGACACAGTCAATAGTTTAGCAGTTACCTGAGGATAAGGGGGGAGATGGGTGGGAGAGATGGGTGGGGGGGAGTAGGGAGGGGCAATCAAACATAAGGTGATGGAAAGTGAGCTGATTCTGAGTGGTGAGCACATAATGCGATGTATAGACAATGCAATGTGGAATTGTACACCTAGAAACAATTAATTAACGTCACTCCAATAAATTTAACTAACTAAATAAATAAATAAATGATGTTTTGTTTGTTTTTTATACAGTTTGAATTCTAATAACAAATAATGAAATTATGTTAATTTAGAATCTAACATATGAATACATTATTTTGTGGGGAAAGACTAAAACCACAAATAAGTCAGGCTGTTTATTTATTGCTCATGATGCAAATTCATTGTGAGATGCCTGGTCCTTTATTTTACATCATCTTCACTCTGAAATCTATTGTTGAACACTTTTTTCTAGTGAGGATATTTCTGATCCCCAGGGGCAATTGCGGAAAAGAGAAAAGAAACAAATGGAGAATTGGCTTTTAAAGCTCTGACCCAGAAGTAACACCCTTGCACATGTCACTTTAATTCAGATTTCATTGATCAAAGTAAATCAATGGCCACACAAGTTCTAAGTTGCCAGGAGACAAGTCAAATAATTCCTGTCACACATTTGGCAGGAGAAGGGAAATAGCTGCTAAACAGAACAGTACAAATATAATCATAGTTACTTTGCAAATATTTTCTCCTTGCTTTATCACGTTGTTGGTGGGGTGATTTCTGGAGCAAATATTTTGATGATAAGTTGTTAAACTTCTTAAACTTTCGAGTTCTTTCTTGAATGTTTTTAAAGGAATATTTTCCTACCTCAAGTTTATACAGACATCCTTTTATATATTTAACATCTATAAAGTTTAACTTTTACATATATTCCTTTAACAAATATGAGTTTTTCACTAATGAATATTATAACTATTTTTATTTAAAATATATTTTACATACAACATTGTATAAGTTTAAGGCACACTGTGTTGGTTTTATATAATTATAATAAATATAGATATATAATTATTATATATTGATATATATATACTATATATTTATACATATTATATATATATATATATATATATATATATAGAATATAGAATAGTCAGTGTACCATTAGCTACATCTCTATCTAATCACAAAGTCACCATTCTCTTTTGTAGTGGGAATTAAGATCCAATCTCTTCCCAAGTTTGATTTTTATAATACAACATTTTTATTTATAATGCCTATGCTGTACATTAGATCTCTAGAACTAGTCGATACTAGCTCTACTAGTTTCAAGGTTGTACCTTTATACAACATCTCTTCTATTCCCCCAACCCCAAACCCCAGCCCCTGGAAACCACCATTTTACTCTGTTTTTATTAGTTTGGCTTTTTTTTTAGATTTCACATATAAGTAATATTGTATAGTATTTGTTTTTCTCTGTATGACTTACCTCACTTAGTAAAATGTTCCCAATTTCATCCATGTTGTCATAAGTGGCAGGATTTTCTATATTTTTATGGCTAAATAATATTCTGTATACCATATGTATGTATGTGTATATATATGAGGGCTTCCCAGAAAGTATTTGGCCATGTAATCATCCTTGCTATATTGACAATGATTGGATTTTTTTCTGGACAGCCCTCATATATATTTGTTCTCTTCTCATTATTGCTTTGGCTATTCAGAGTCATGTAGAGTTCCATATAAATTTTGGATTACATGTAATAAAGAATATGTCTGATGTATTAAATAATTTTAAAATTAAATACATTAAATGTAAAATTTAGTTAATTTTTAAATTTCATGTTTTATTATTTCACATGGACAAATATTCCACAATGTTTCTGTTTTAGAAGTTTAATTGCTATCTTCATCTCCTTGAACATTCTAAATATAGTTTTTTAAAACTCTTTCCTATAATTGCATAAAAATAATTTCAAACCATATAATTCACAATCCCGTTTCAATTTTGGTGATTTTATTTTCAATTGTATGGTTACATGGGGAATAATTTACATGTGCAGGCTTATTTTGAATAAGAGCCCTGGGTTGTGTGTGTGTGTGTGTGTGTGTGTGTGTGTGTGTGTAGTGTAGTGTAGTATTTACTTTCTTAAACTGTGGACATCTACCTTGTCTAATTGTTCAATGTTGCCCATATAAACCTTCCCAAAACCAAATAGGATATAAGGTATAACACTATATTTCAAAGTTCTTTTTGCCTGGACATAATGGGGATATTAGAGATGCATTCACTGAGTACTAGATGATAGGGCTCAGGGGTTATTGTCTCTCACACACACCTTTTAATCTAGGGATTCTACACCAGATTCTGGTTTCCAATAATGACCCTTATTCCAAGGCATGACTGATGTAGGAAAATGTTAGTCCTCGTTATGTTACATTATAGATGGCCACCTATTGACCATCAGTGATGTCCCTGGGATCAGGAGCCCTGGATGCCATGGCTGAGACAGTTACAAGTTCGCATTTGTGTGTATGTGTATGAGTGTATCAAAAAATTTCATCTTTCTTTTTTTTACTATGTGATTGTGACTTTCAAGTTTTACATTTTCTTAAAATCACTGTGTATTTAAAATGAAATTTTTGTATCAAAACTAATTATAATTCAACATCTTGATAGAAAAAATATAATTCCTTTTATTTAGAAGGAGTGTACCAAACACTTGTTTCACATCTCAGAGCTAGACCAAATTTTAATTATGTAATTTTAATTAAACAAAAAGAGCAAGACACTAAATAACGAACACCTATTAGAAATAGCTTTCTCTCAATTCCCTATTAAAATCTGATTCCCTATTAATTTCAGTGCCTAGGGGGAAGTGGACACTACCCATAATACTGTCAAGTGTTGGCAAAATAGCAATGTTTGATATTATAATTATGCAGAGTGATCCTCAGTTGCTTTCTGTTTTATATATTTTTAAAGATTTATTTTTATATTTTTGACAGAGAGACAGAGAGAAGGGGGAGGGAGGGCTGAGAGCCATCTCCATAGTAATACATCACTAATTTTCACTATAGTTTCACTCCACACTTGGGCAGAAGGGTGGGGGCTATGCGGGGCTGGAGCTGGGCGGGGCCTCCTGCTTGGGAAGCATGACCCCCTTGAACTGGGGGCCTACCACATGGGAAGAAGCCTGGGGCAGGAGCCAAACTGGGGGGCCTCCCACCTGGGAAGCTTGCCCCAGAGAGAAATGAACTGGGGGCACACCTCAGTCAGCATATGGGTCTGCATAGGCTAGGGCCAGGATACGATCCTTGGACCTCAGGGCTACAAGTAGAGTGCTCAACCTGCTGAGCCATCCTGGCATGTCCTGCTTTCCATTTTAACGAGAGTCAAGCCACTTCAAGAATAAAGAAAAACTAACCGAATTCCTTATAGCACATAACTTTTTAAAGAAAGGAAATTTTTTACATTATACAACAGATATAAAAAATTATCAAAAATGTTTCAAATAAAAAGTATACAATTAATATTAATAAGAGAAAGGCAAAACCCAAAATGTGTAAAGTGTTTATAAAATGTTGAGTTTGCTCAAAATTGTTCAATATATACCAATAAAGTTCTGGCTTTAATGAAACACCTCTGACATCACAAGACATGAAAAAGTATGGTATGACAAGATAAATTAGATGGATAGTGGACCCTGTCAGACAATTATATTTTAAGCCAATCCATTTGGATGTCACGTTATTCTTTATATATTTTTTCAGATCCTGACTCTGGTCTCTCTTTAGATCAGTCATAAGAGTTTAAAAAACAAACCACCACCAATACCACCATTGAAAGAAAACAAACAACAACAACACAAACCACATGTTTTATTCTTTTTATTCTTTTACCTCTACGACGTTTATACTGTGGGAACTAAACTGGGACTAACCATTTTTTTCCTCAGATGGAAAAATTTGCAGCAAGCACTATTATTCGATTCAGGGCCCTCTTCTGTATTTTAGGAAGAGACCTGGTTACAAAGAAAAACAACTTCCAAGTTTTGGAAAGTAGAGAGAAAATAGTAGGTTAAATTGAAGAAGAAGTATCGAAAACCATGATATATGTCTAAAGATTACAATGGCTAGCTGTGCACATAATGTGTTTTCAGCCTTTAAGGAAATCAGCCATAGTGTGAAAAATGAGATGATATGTTTGGTTACAGAAAAATTTAGACACAAAAATATGTCCTTTTCTAATGCTTTATCTGACATCAACATTTTTAATATTTTCATAATAATTATACTACAATTT
The DNA here is from genome assembly GCA_004027555.1 of Craseonycteris thonglongyai. NCBI lineage: Eukaryota > Metazoa > Chordata > Mammalia > Chiroptera > Craseonycteridae > Craseonycteris > Craseonycteris thonglongyai. The sequence continues at coordinate 4,780 of PVKE010030715.1, forward strand.
CATAATCATATTCCTATAGTTAAATAAAGACGAGAATGTCATAAAAATATGTTTAGTTGCTTTTACTAATTCCTACTGGTATGTTCAAAAAATTATTTGTTAGCTTGAAGCAAAGGAAATATTCTTGCAATTTTTATTTTCTTATACAATAGTGTATGATACATTATAAATCTTTTTTAAATATTTTATTGTGTCACTTACCAACTTACAATCTTAAAGTCAGTGCAGGTTAGTAGAAGAATCTTTCTTAACTATTTTAATATCATAGCAATCAATATAATGAATGGTTATTTTACTATAAACTGTCAATGATTGATAAACCACACAATTTTAACTACCTTCTATTATCAGAATAAAATATGCTTTTTCCTAACTTTAGTATTACTAAAATTAACAATAGTTAACCTTAGCCTTTCAATTCAAATGTGAGAGCTAGGAATGTCTACAGTCATCTGGAAAACTTTATATTTTGATTCACAGTTAAAAAAAACAGAGATTACACCCAAATTACATCACCTTAAGAGAGTTTTCTGGATTCCAGGATGGCTCAGCAAGTTGAGCGCTCATTTTGCAGCACCAGGGTCAGAGGATCAAGTCCCAGCCACAGCCCATGCTGACCCACATGCTGAACTGGGGTAAGCTTCCCATGTGGGAGGTCCCCGATTTTGCCCCCAACTCACAGAGGATTTTGCCCCAGCTCACAGGGGTGTGTCTCTCTCCCTTTGCAGGAGGCCCCAGGCCCGGTTCCCACCCCCCACAGCCCCCCACCCACCTGTCTGGAAATAAACTATGTCAAAAACTAACAATGTGCAACTGTGGAGACAGCTCTGGGCCCTCCCTCTTCTCTCTCTCTCTGTCAAAAAAAATAAAATCTTTTTTTTTTTTTAAGAGACTTTTTCTTTCTTTTATTTTCTTGTACTTATTCCAGGACTGCCTATGTTTTTGTCATTCTCATTTTTCTAATCCTTTTTTTCCTCCTTCTTTCCACATTGTTTACTGAATACCCCATCAAACACTGTTCATCACGTACAAAGATAAAAACCTATGCCCCTAGCCTTAGTGTGTCAGCACATTGACTTTCAGAAAAATAATTGCAGCATATATGAATGTAATTTTAATTATATAGCATTTATTCCTAAAAATGGATGCAACATCCATCATAAGCTATGTGTATTGCTTCATTATTAAATCCGAACAAAAATTTATTTTTTTCTTTCTTGAATTTCTTCCATCTTTCATGGGTAAAATAGATTAGGCTGAATCTATATCCTTATTATATGCAACCCATAAGGCACAAATAAAAGCCTGCTACAGTAGGCAATGATTATGTCTAAGTACATTTGGTTTCATTTTATGTGAAATGCCAACTCCCATTAAAAGGCAATTCTTGTATTTTAAAAGGTTAAATAGAATGATATTTAAATAGAATTCTAGCAGATTATATTTAGAATGCAGAATATGCTCAATAGAAGAACAATCACTGGCCCTGCTGAATTGTATTAAAAGGGAAATTGAACACATTTTCAGTCACTTTAAGTTTCTAATTCCTATACCATTGCAATTTGTGAATTTGTACAGAACAGTTTCATAAAAAATGTATTTAAAATGGCAAAGTGATAATATATTCTACACAGAAATTAAAAATAAAACAATATGTTATAATATATTGACAGAAAATGGCGAATAAAAAAGTAGGTTTCAAAATAGTAACTATATTATAAAGCATATACACATCAGTATACTTCTCAGTTTGCAGAGAAAAATAAAATTACACGAAAAATATACTGAAATTTCAAGAGTAGAAAAACGATAACATACATGTGTCATACTATTCTTAGCTCTCTCTCAATATGTTGTAAAACAACTCATCTTCCATGCTAAGAAATGTTGAAAAAATTTTTAAGCTCAAAAGAAATCTACTATTTACATGTCTATGAATAATTATTTCCAAGTACTAATATCAGGATGCATTTCTTTTCTTTTTATTTCTTTCTTATTTCTTTTTTTTATTTTCTACGGTGAACATATACATTGTTCTCTAAAGTATAATAAGATAATCAACTTAGAATTTAAAGCATATAAAAATCAAATTGCTTAGTAATAAAGTGCTACTTTTTTTAGTTTACTAAACATTAGCCATACACCTACTGTACTAACTCAAATTCTGATATTGGTGGGAAATAAAAAGAAAATCTAGATAAAAATTAAGCTGTTTTTAAGGTAAGTATTAAATACTAGATAACTCAGTAATTCTGTTGTTTGACATTATATAATTCTACTTTTCTAAGACATGGCTTTTTATGAAAATTTAAATTATTTAGGTCTTTCATATTAATAAGAAAAAGTAATTATTTGTTAAATTTTGTGTTTTTTTAATATAGATTAAGGGGTGGAATCATATCGCTAAACACACAAAACTATCATAAAGTATAATGAGTGTTATAATTGACTGGCTTTAGGGAAACATAATAGAAACTAATTAGTTTAGGGAAATAGGAAATTCCCCAAAGAAAATAAAATTGAAACTGAAATCTAAAATATAAAAATGATGTAGTGTGGATTAAAGTGAAAGGAAACAATTTAGGAAGTATATTGGTACTACGACATTAAGTTTGAAGAAAAAATATCTTAAGTGAAAAATATTCTTTTCATCAATAAATATATATAAGGAACACATTTGAGTTATAACAAAGGGTTAGAAGAATATCCTGAAAAGAAAATACTGTTATCTCACTAATTTTATACAACTAATATTAAATAATTTATATATACTATATTTCTTTACAAGGTGGTATAATATCCCTATTGTTCACATTAAATAATTTCACATTATGTATCCATTTATTTCTAATTGGCATAAAACTGTACTACATGCTTGTAACTCTGTTTAAAGAGGTTTTTGTGTGGGTGTTTGTATGCACATGTAAGTAGTAGGACTTTTTTTTTTTTTCCTTTCTTAGTGTCCTTTATTGTGTAAATAAATGTTTCTTACCAGAATAATTATATTAGCTGCACCTAATGTGTCATTTATTTCTTTGTATCTGTAACAAGGCGAAGTGACAGTAATTTACATTTTCTCTATTTTCTGATAGGGCAAAATTATGTGAATATAAGCAACAACAACAACAACAAATCCGCTACTACCCAGCAGTTCCTGTTACTTGATGAAGTGTTTATGAGTAGAAGCGGTGTGTTTGTGGAGGCAGGTGGGGGTTGAAGACTAACTACTGACCATCAGTCCTGCATTCCCAAGAAACAAATGGAAATTAGTTGTGTGTTTCCCTGGCTCTACAACTGCTGGAGCAAAATTGTTAGCAGAGATAGACAGAGTAAGGGGATGATGTTTGTAAAAAGAGTTCTCTGTGAATGATAGCACAGACGCCAGTCATCTACTTCATGTACCTGAAGAGACCTTTATTTTCATTGTTGAACCCTGTAAACCTAAAGAAATGAGACTAGATTCAAGTAAAGAGAGCACTAATTGAATAGAAAAAAAATAGCATGCTGTTAATTTTTTCTTAATTCACGCAATACTTCCCCAATGCAGGTTGTATTAACTCTTTAAAACACTAGGGAAACATTTAATATACTGAAGAACTTAATTTAATAGGACCCTAGGAACTTGAAAGCAACTTATTCAGTGGGACAACCTGGCTCATTAAGTTCAATGATATAGCACCCAAAGGTATTGAATCTTAAATGAATTCACAAACCCAATAAATCATCCTGGTTGTCAAGTGACATCTGTAAAAAATTTATTACCCAGAATCATAATGTATTAAACATAAGGTTTAAAATCTAAGCAAATGTTATATTCCTAGTGGGATAAACACTCTAAATTGCAAGGAGTCGTTAATGCGTTCTGACATAAAGCTGGTCATGGCAGAGTTTATACTTCTAATGAACATCATCTCAGTCTTTGATCACTTATCCTTTTCTTGTCATTCAGAGTAGTGAACCAATCTCTAATCCTGTCACACATATCTGTGTGCTTTGACTTCTAAAATCCATTCCTATGTTTCTTTTTTGAATGCCTATGTATCTCCCATGCTTGAGCCAATTTCTTTTCTTTATGTTTTTATTATTGTTTTTGACAGAGAGAGAGAGAGAGAGAGAGAGAGAGAGATACAGAGATACAGAGATACAGAGACAGAGAACTGAACTGGGGGCACTCCCCAGTTCAGCACATGGGTCCCCACGGGCCGGGGTCGGGATTCGATCCTGGGTCCCCTGCGCTGCAAAGTGAGCACTTAACCCACTGAGCCATCCTGGCTTCCCCAATTGAGCCAATTTTTTAAAGGTCATCTTGGAAGTGATGACAAATAACAGATTCTGTAAGAATGGTTCATAGCCACAAATAAGCTCTAAAATAAGTTTTGTGGTTTAAGACTGCCTTTCATCCCAACAATACAATTCAAGAAAACATTCGTGTTTTTAATTCTGTCTTGATCAAGATGGGTTGTCTCCACATGTGAAAACAGACATTACTCGTATCTTTGTTCATTTTCGTTTATGGAAAAAGATGTCAAATTCACAAAAATGTAATCCTAATTTTTTGGGGCTTATTGTCAACTTAATGGTCTGGTGGAATTCATCAATAAATTATTCTTCATATTGAAATTTGTAGTTGATTGATACAAAAGTTGATGAGCATTAATTCTGCAGAACTCTATTAGACTTTACTAAATATAATTTAAATGTTAACTGTAGCAAATCAGACAGATCCATATTTTTAGGTAAAAATTCTAGAAAAATTTTCATTATTTGTCCAAATTGTAATTTTTTACAATTTCCATCTAATTGTTTAAAACTATTTAAATAGTTTAAACATAATTTCTTAAATAATAGAGTCTATATGTAAAATGCATTAAGAAGAACAATCAAACTGCTCCCTGGGGAAAATATGAAACTCATCTTTTACATTGTAAATGATAAATGATATATATCTACTACATATCTACTATACTTATATATATATATATAATAGATATACAAATATATATAATATATATATATAATATATATAATAGATATACAAATATATATAATAGATATACAAATATTCAAATAATTATATGCTTTAGAAAGTATATACACATATATGTATATACTTTCTAAAGAGTTTTCCTTTAGTTCTATACTTCCTTTTAATGCTAAATATTCATTCATTCATCCATTTATAAACATATTTAATAAGTGCTTAAGCTCCTACTTTGTGCACTATGCATATAGCAACAAAAAAAACCAGACTTTTCTTGAGATTCTTACACTCCAGCTGGAGGACTATAGATAAAAGAAATAAGCACTTCCATCTTAGATGGCAGTAAACAAATAAACAAAAACAAATAAACAAAAGAAAGCATGATTAAGGATTAAGAAGTGTGATAATAGGGGGAAAGAGAGATTTTAAACAGAGAAACAAGCAAATGAAAAGGCTGGGAGGTGAGAACGTCCTTGGCATGCTCAGAAATAGCAAGGGCATTGCTGTTTAGGAGCAAGGTAAGTGTGACAATCTGAGGAGACCTTGTTAAGTGGGAGGTGGCTGGGGCTCAGAGCTCATAGGGCCCTTTGTAGGGCTTGTTAAGGAGTTAGGTTTTTATTCTGAGTGAACTGTGAAACTGTATGAGGATATGTAACAGTGCCAAGTTCTATTCTATTATTTTTAAAGGCTTCAGCGAAGTATAGAAAATATAGAGATGGGTGGGAGAATCCCACATGATCTATTTGGTGGCTATTTCAGCAATCTCTGTCAAGATTTTTTTTTTTCTTTTTACATCACTCTATGACCCTGGAGGTTAGAACTTTTTTGTTTGCTTGTTTTCTACATGTGTATCCAGAACAGAATAGTGTAGGAGATGATATAGTCACTCAACAAATACGTTTATTGAGTGAATAGTGACTTTGATGTGGGTTACAATGGAAATGGTGAAGTGATGGAGTTTTGAATATTATTTGAAGGTAGAGCTAATAGATTAATTGATAGACTCAGCATAGGGTATGAGAGAAAATAAATTAAAGATGAATCTATTGGATTGAATAACTGGGAGAATGTAGTTGTCATTTAGTGAGATACTAAAAAAAAAAAAAGTGTGGGAAGTGAGTGTAGGAACAGAGTGGAGAAATGAGTATTGGAACTAATATACTTTATTTAACAGCGTTCCAGATGGAAATATCAATGAGGCAGTTGGATATATTAATACAAAAATCATTTTCTTCATTGACTATAAATATTTCACATTGACCTCAGTCTTTATGATAGCTTCCGGTTAAGTTTTTATTTTTCATAATAATCTAACAAAAAGTGAGGACTAATATCAGTTTAAATGTCACAAAGGCTTTCAGTATAGTGTCTTACCATCTGTATTCATTTCAAACCTCAAGCAGTTTATGAATGGTTTATGAGAGAAAAGCACATTATGGGATCACTGGGGGAAAGAAGCCTAGAACATATATGGACAAACGAGGCACAGGACAGTGTATGATCAAGAAAATCTATGGTCAGACAAACTTCCGCTGATTTTAAGAGTAATCAAAGCCTCTAAAACTTCCAGCAGACTAGTGCAAGTGCATGATTAAACAATAATGAATTTAGTCAGTCTATTACTCTAATTTGTTTTCAATAGTAAAGAAAACAAAACTAGCCAATTGAAAAAGAATTGTGGGGGAAGCCGGGATGGCTCAGTGGGTTAAGCGCTCACTTTGCAGTGCTGGGGACCGAGGATCGAATCCCGGCCCCGGGCCCGTGCGGAACCATATGCTGAACTGGGAGCTCCCCCGGTTCAGTTCTCTCTCTGTCTCTGTATCTCTCTCTCTCTCTGTCAAAATAAATAAGTAAATAAAGAAAAAGAATTGTGTACACTTGTACAACTACACATGTGTATTTTTGGTGATTCATTTCAGAAGTGCCATGACATGAAACTCAAGTAATAAGAATTCAGTTAAACTTCAGTTAATCATCCAATCTGTATGATACTGTTCTACAACAATTATGCTTAAATCTCTAAACTGGAGTCCTTTAACTATTATATAAGTTTGGAAAGATCTTTATACAGATCCTAAAGAAATCCTGATAGGAAGGGACCAGGTGTGTAATTACCTATCCTTACACTAAAAATCATTGTTTTGGTCTGAAACTTAATGGAGGCATGCTATCTGGCAGACTTTAAGATTTAAACTCTCAATGACAGAACAATTATCAGCAATTGTATGTAAATCTTTATTTGGTAAGTTCTAAATTTCCATATCAAGATAAACTTTTCATCACCCAATTCTTTCTTTTGCTAAAGATAGTACAGATTATATCTAAATCCTTCTATGTAGCAAAATATTCTGATGAAGACCCTGACTTAGAGTTTTGTTGTAAAATAACAAAGAATATAAATTGTAATGAGAATAAGAAAGATCGACAGATCTGCTAAATCATGGCCTCCACTAACAATTTGTTGTATTACTTTTGAATGTAACTACTACATACATTTAAAACCATGCCTAATATGATTTCAGAGCATTATGTTTTGCATGATTCATGACATTTGACATTCACATTATTTTGAGTCATTCATAAAAGCTATTCTATGAATGTTTGTTTCCATCTCCTTTTTTCATCAACAGAGATATTTGTAACTAATGACTTGTTGTTTTCATAGACTACTATTAAATAAAAATAAAACTATCCTAAACATTCTACCTAAAATAGAATGCTATTATTGATTAATAATTTATTGTATAAAATTTACACCAAAAATTAACATTTCAGTTTACCTCTTTGTATATTAATACATGCTATTTATTATTTAGTTTATTATGGATTTCCACAGTGAGTATTAAAAATGACTTGAGTTACTATTCTGATGTAATCTTATAAAAAGTTAGAGGTAACATTATATGCTTTTCATAGGACTTTCATAATGTATATTTAAAGCTAACATTTGCCTATATAAGAAAAAAGGAATTAGATGTCATGAACAGCCATCTGAAATCCAAGGAAACTTTAATATTATAATAACGAACAGTTTGTTTGGTAATAATCCATTCAGTTCATCTGCTTAGCATGTAAATTAAATAATATGAATCAAAGTGATTATTATAACTTGGTTAGTTCTTTACAGAGTATTAAAGCTACTTTGCTAGGCTAACATTCAGATGCATTGTATAAAAATATTTTATAAAATTCAAATATTTGTTTAGAATCCTTTGAGCTGAGACTATATTAAACTTCACCTTTAATATATTTTTAATTTTTTCCAATAATACTAAAAACAAAAATGCAATACCATGTAATATTAATTGAAGGTAGGTATACTTATAATGAATCTATATATTTTAATATAAAACATATTTGAAATGTGCATTTTTTATCAGTAATTACCTTATTTTTTTACATGTTTAGTTTAAGTATATAAGTATACTTACTATATAATCTTATATTATTTATATTAGTTTTAGGTGTGTGATGTATTGATTCAGTATTTTTATGCCTTACAATGTGATCACCCCACTAATTCTAGTAGTCATCTATCACCATTCAAACTTATCAAAATACTATAGACTATATTCCCATTGCCTTTTTCATGTTGCCCACCCCCCCTTTTCTGAAAACTATCCATTTGGTCTCTGTTTCTATGAATGTGTTTTTACTGATTTTGTTTTTAGATTCCACACATAAGTGAAATCATATTATATTTATCTTTCTCTGCCTGACTTATTTCACTTAGAATAATACCCCTGAGATCCATCCATGATGTTGCAAATGGCAAGATTTTATTCTTTTTTATTGCTGCATAATATTCCATTCTCATTCATTCATTTATCTATTGATGTGTTGGTGAAGATGTGGAAAGAAGGGAACCCTTGTGTGCTATTGGTGGAACTGTAAACAGGTACAGCCCCTATGGAAAACAGTGTGGAGATTTCTAAAAAAACTAAAAATGGGTATACCATGCATACTAGCAGTTCCACTTCTTAGTATTTATACAAAGGAAAAAAAAAAAAGTGCATTGTTAACACCAACCCTTAAACCTTCATATGCAGGATGTTAGTTAATTATATGTCAAGAATTGTGTGATGTATTTTAAATACATCACTTATTTGCAAATATTTTCTTAATATAATTATTAACAATTATAATTTTTTAAATTATTTTCTGTCATAAGATATTACAGAAAATATATTTTGCCATCAACTAAATTATAAATTATGACTTATCTAGAGTTTTTATCCAAAGGTGTGAAGATATCAATGAATTTTCTGACCTCTCCTATGTACAGTCAGTTAACTTGCGACTTTTTAAGTTACTAAGTTCATCTAAGTTTTTTTATTTCTGTATCAATTTTCTTTTTGCTTTGCTCTGTCTGTGTACCATTTTAAGAAAATATATTTTTCTTCTGTCATTCATGCTTTAAGCACACGTTAGTAAATTATAAGGCGATGATTTTATTGTCTGGAGATAGCACTGTGTATTTATCCATTCACCTACTGAATGCCAACATAGTTGCTTTGAGGTTTTGACAATGATGAGTAAAGCTCCTATAGAGACATCTGTGTGCATGTTTTTCTGTTAACATAAGTTTTTAACTTCTTTGGGTAAATACCAAAGAGTGATTGCTGGGTCATATGGTAAGAGTTCATTTAGTTTTGTAAGAAACCAACAGACTATCTGCCAAAGCAATTGTACAATTTTGCATTTCCACCACCAATGAATGAGAGTTCCTGTTGCTCCACAGGCTCATCAGCATTTGGTGGTGTTAGTGTTCAAGACATGGTCCATCCTAATAGGTGTGTAGTGGTATCACATTGTTGTTTTAATTTGTATTTCTCTGATGACATGTAATGTGAAAACTATTTCCATATGATTATTTACCATGAGTATATCTTCTCTGGTAAAGAGTCTGTTAAGGTTGTTGGCCCATTTTTATATGAATTATTTGTTTACTTATGGTTGAGTTCTTCATATCACTGCATCTATTCTTTTGTGTTTGCTTTGGTATGTTAGTAACTGTTGATACTTATTGCCTACCCTCTTGTTGATTGAAAACTATAAAATGTTGAGTCCCAAATATGTTTTCTTTCTAATTATTAGTTGGATATCTGTTGTTTTACAAGTATGAATACTAGCACTTTTTAAAAAGAATAAAGCATCCATATCTAATCAAGGAAAATAACATTTTTTCTACATGCAGTCACTTTTATTACTTATACTGCCTAATTGCTAATTATTGCAAGGGTAAGTTTTAAGTGAAGATATATACACCAGTGATCATGTGTTTTGTTTAGGAACTATAAACCCCTTAGGGTCAGCTTATTTTTGTCTCCAAAGTGGCTATCATGTTCATTTGTGCAAGAGTTTGATAATCTTTTTATAAATGAATGAATGGGTCATAACATTATTTAAATATCTATAGAAATTATTGACTGAGAGAAAAAAAGCCAGCTAAAATTAAAACTGTGTTCATAAGGACAGGGTAGTGACTAAAGTGGGCCATGAGAAACCACAACAACAAAAACCACTTTTCTCAAAATGAAAGCTCAAATGTCAATGGAAAAACATGGTCTTATTAATTCAACGACAGACTCTTTTAGACAAAAATAATTTCAATTTGCCATGCACAGTAATGTTTTATTTAATTGCCTCCAGTCATTTTTCTGTTTTGTTTGTTTGTTTGTTTGTTTTTGACCAAAATCTGAAGTACCTGCGCTCCTCAGCAGCAGTATCTGTTGTGCTGATCTGAAAAGGTCACCGCAATGACATTGCAGACCCTTGACAAACTCTTGTCTGTTGCCATAAACATCTCACTTGCACTTGAAGAAGGTAATTAAAAGGTTTATATGACAAGGATGTGTGTGCTTAGACACGAGGCCTGAGGCTACGGGGCTGAAGGATTTATGAATTAAATTTGCCTGCTGAGCTGCAGCAAAGGTGACAGCATCTCCAATTTACAACCCTGTTTTAATTTAGACATGTTATGCACGGCCAGAAACAACAACAACTATTTCCTTTTTACAAGCCTTATTACTTATAAATCACGAAAGCAGCATAGCTGCATTAATTGGATGGGATGAACAGGTAACAGTTTCAAAACTGTTTAATTAAAAAATGTTCTCATCCCCCCATGAAGTAACAGTAAACAAAATAGTATTTTCTATTTTTTCACATAAAATTTTACAGTGATATTGACATATTTAGGAGGAAGTATATTGATGCTGCAATTTGCTTTGAAAGGCATCCAAAATTAAGAAGTGATGATTGACAGGTGGAAAGATAGAACAAGCGTTATATAATGTTAATGCTACTGATAGTACCTAGGTGGTAGGTTTATGAATGTTCACTGAAAAAATGTATATAATTTTCTGTATGTTTGAAATATTTCATAATAAAATGTTGGGAGATACAGGTAGAAATAGATAAATACAGTTTTAAGAGATTTATAAAAAGAATAGGAAGATACAATACACTGTTGCCAATTATCCTTTAAAAACTGAAAGCAAGTTGGGTCAGTTGCCAATGTGCTCTCTGTATGTCGCTAACTATTTGGAAATTAGAACTTCTTATGTGTTTGAGTATTGCTCTGAATGCTGCTATTTATAATGCTAACCCTATGATAGGTAGGTAAACTTTAGGTAGCATCACTGATCCACTTATTTAACAATCTTTCAAATTGAAGACTGAATCCTAGTCTAATCTATTACATAGTGATCAATTCCAGTGCAATTTATATTAAAATAGCTTTCCTTCGAGTTAATTGGTCACTAAAAGCTACGGATGGTCATATATTGCTTTCCATTTTGTTATCGCATTCTCACTTGTTTGCGATAGTACACAACCTTTATTAAAGAATATCATACAGGTTTCCCAACAAATTCTAATTAGTATAACATGCCAATAGGAATTAGTCAAATGTCTGAAAATAGTTTGAAGTTCCACTAACAGGTAATTCATGGAATCTGCTAAGATTATGTTCTCTTTACAACTAAGAAATACTGAAAAAATAATGTTTTGAAAGCCCAGAGTTCTGCTCAAGCCAGAGCTTCAGACAAGCCCAACACTTTTATTCAGACAAAATGGTGGTTTCGAAAGAAAAAGGCTACCAATTTTTTTTTTTCATAAAACAAGGTGAGCTTTACACAATTTGGGGCAATATAGGGTGATATTTCACGAGAGGACTTGGGTGAGTCCTGTAGTTATTGCTAAGCCTCAGATTTTTTATGTACAAAATGATCAGATAAAATTATACAAACCCACAAGTCCATAATGCCTGAAAAATATTAAGTAATCAATAAATTATGTTAAATGTTTAATACTATCATTTAGTAATTAATGAAAGTGAGTAGTTAAAGCTAGGTGTTGTTTCTTTCAAAGTAATCAGGCAGACATTTTTAATTTGGAGTGTAATAACACTATAAAAAGTCAGATAATTTTTTAAAGTATTATATTTCTATAGCTAAAAAACTGGAAAATTTAATGGATTTGCGTAGAAGGCTGTTTAAAAAAAAACAACAACTAACATTACTACAAAAATGAGGCATCTAATTCTCCAGGAAGGTAACATTCTGTGAGAAATGTGTTGATAGAAAAACCACAGGTTGCAGAAGCCAGCATAGCTCAGTAGGATGAGTGCTTGCCTTGCAACTGTGAGGTCCCGGGTTCAGTTCCCAGCCTGATTTGTGAAACCCATAAACTGAACCGTGGCACAATTGGTAGCGGCCAGGATGGCAGTGAAGGTTCTGGCCTCCCTAGCAAGAAGTTCCTAGATCTGTTCCTGCCCTGCACAGCCCCATGTCCACCTGTGTGGAATGTAACCACGTTACAACTAATGATGTACAACAATGGAGACTGATCTGGGCCCTACCTACCACCTTCTCTCTCTGTCTCTCTAAAATAAGTCTTAAAAAAAAAAAAAAAAGAAAAATCACAGGTTGCTGAGGAATACTTAAAAATGTGTTCCTCCTTAGGATCCATTATTATTTGTTAAAAAGATAATACTTTTTTATAAACAAAATAACAGAGCAGTAATACCATGTTTTCAAGAGTTACCTATATAGAAACACAAATGCATTTTTGAAAATCAATGAAGGTACACATTAAATTTTCGAACACTTCTGGAGACTGGAATGGAAAAAAGGACAAGGTTATAAGGCTAGTGTAGTCTGACATCCAATGTGTTAACAAAGGAAGATATTTAACCAAAATACTTATTGCCTCTGCAATTGGTTGATACAAACTATAAGACTGAATATTTTAAGTACTAAACATACGAGGGCTGTCTGGAAAAAAATCCAGGCATAAATGCTTCTTTTTCATATTACATGTCTGAAGACTTTCTGGACAGCCCTCACACATCTCACATTCTTGCAATTAATTTATAGTAATATAGCAATATATATATATATATATATATATATATATATATATATATATATATAATATGATATAAATATTATACTTTGTAACTAGTATGTATTATTACTAGACATTGAAATGCACTAGAATTTCATAAAATAGGGTCTGTTAAGGCAACAGAATTAATAGAATATTTATTCATTTTACATTATTCCTAAGGATGCTCTTAATGATTAATGATATGTCATTATTACATGAACTAACTAAGCTAAATATGAGAAAAGTATTTTTAGACACAAAAATAGACATAAAATACATTATGTATTTTTTAAAGTTTGTATGTATTGAATACTAGAAACTCAAATTTTATTCTGAAATCTACGAAGAAAAAAATGTAATACTCATAAAGCCAAACTGAACATATGCTACTGTGTTTTTTTCCCTCTCATAATTAGAATTCATATGAAAAGAAGGATTAAATGATGAAAGCTAACTCTCAGTAGGGGCCTGAATAAAGTAAAATACATTGCCATTTCTTGGCTATTGTGAATAATGCTTAGGTGAACATAAGAATGCAAATAACTCTTCAAAATCTTGATTTTATTACTGTTGGAGAGTTTACTTGGTAGAGGGCTTGCTGGATCATATGGGAGTTCAATTTTGATCTGTAGTTTTAATTTTTGAAGGAAACTCCATACTGTTCTCCATAGTGGTTATACTAATTTACATTCCCACCCATAGTGCAGAAGGGTTCCTTTCCTCTACAACCTTGCCAACACTTTTTAGTCTCTTGTCTTTTTGATAACACCCATCCTCACAAGTGTGAAACAGTATCTCGCTGTGTCTTTGATTAGCCTTTCCCTGATGGTTAGTGATGCTGATCACCTTTATATGTATCTGTTGGTCCCTTGGTCCACTCTTCTTATTTCTTGCTCTGCAAATAGGCTTTGTTCTCCCTAACAAATGATTAGCTCAAAAGGCCTCTGCCTCAGGATTTGGTTTTTAAAGAATCTGAGTTACAGTAATTCCCAGTATTAGAGCAAAAAAAATAAGTTTAAAACCTAAAAGGGTGAGGATTTATGAAAAAGTTACCTACTGGAATCATTGCAAACAGATACTGCCTTGGTCATCTAACACTTAATAAGATCATTACTTGAGGTTATTCATTTCTCTCAGATGCACTAAAATTATATTATTTAAAGTTTCTATTTCTTTATAGTCTGTAAAAAATGAAGCACCTTGGTGTTGGGTGTTTGAGTAGTGATTTCAGCAGATCAGGTCAGTTCTCTCATACATCCTGTAGTGCAAAGCATATTCAAGTCCCAAGCAAGGGTGAATGGTGCC
>PVKE010030716.1:0-19463 GCA_004027555.1 Craseonycteris thonglongyai
AGTAAACTTTCTATACCTATGGTAACAGCTTTAAGTGTGTATGTGTGTGTTTTTCTAAGTTACAAAAATTATATTTGTGACGTTCATGAAGTTGGAAAGCTTATTGACTGCCATTTAATTAAAACAACATTGACAAAGCTGTTTTTATAAAAGCACTGTGTTACTTTAATTTTGTCTTTATTTTAATTTTCAATATTAATATCAACACAATACAGAGATTATGCTATGGTATTGTATAGTATAGGGTATAGTGTTAGTCAAGCCTATTTTTTAAAGGTGTAATTTACTGTTTTGAGAGGAGAGAGAAAAAGAGAGAGAGGGAGAGGGAGAGGCAGAGAGAGAGAAAGAGAGAGACAGACAGAGAGACAGAGAGACTGAAAGAGACAGAAAAGTGGAGGGCCCAGAGCAGTCTCCATAGTTGTACATCATTAGTTGTGACATGGTTTCATTCCACACAGGTAGATGTGGGGCTACATGGGGCAGAAACCAAATTGGGGGCCTCTGGCATGGGAGGCAAGAACCTTCACTCACCAAGCCATCCCTGCAGTTACCAGTTGTGTTGCAATTCAGCATATGGATTTACAAGGGCCAAGGCTGGGAATCAAACCATAAACCTTGAGATTGCAAGGCAAGTGCTCAATTGCCGAGCTATCCTGGCATACCCTATTTTTAATAGTAACTGTCAAGCAACTGGAAACTATATTTACCCAGCATGTACCAAATTCACTGGGTACCAGTTAACTGAGAGTCTACTATATTTTATTGTTTCAGCTCTTACATTCAAGTCTTTAATCAGCTTTGAGTTAATTTGTGTGTACGGTGTAAGATAGTAGTTTAATTTCTTTTTCTTTTTTTTGCATGTGGCTATCCAGTTTTCCCCAAACCATTTATTTAGGAGATTTTCTCTTCTTCATTGTGTATTCTTGGTTCCTTTGTTACAAATTTGTGTTTCATATAAGTGCAGGCTTATTTCTGGGCTTGCAATTGTATTCTATTGGTTTATGTGTCTGTTTTTTCTGCTAATTCCATTCTGTTTTGATTACTATAGTTTTGTATTATAGTTTGAAATTTGGTAGTGTAATACCTCCAGATTTATTCTATTTTCTTAAGATCGCTTTGGCTACTCATGGTCTTTAGTGTTTTTATATATATTTGAGGATTTTTTTTCCCTTTATTTCTGTGAAAAATGCCATATGGATTTTCATAGGGATTGCACTGAATCTGTAGATTTCTCTAGGTAATTTAGAAATTTTAGCAATGCTAATTCTTCCGATTCTAGAGCACAAAATATATTTTTTAAGAGTTTTGTGCTGTGTTCTATTTCTTTGAATGTCTTTTAATTTTTAGTGTGCAGTGTTATAACCTCCTTTGTTAAGTATATTCATATGTATTTTATTCTCTTTGTTATGATCATAAATGACATTGTTTTCTTCATTTCTTTTTCTAATAGTTTATTGTCAGTATATAGAAACACAGCAGATTTTGTACATTGATTTGCATCTTGCAACTTTATTGTATTTGTTTTATTCGTTTTAATTGTTTTGAGGGGGTCTTTAGGATTTTTATATATAAAATCTTGTCATCCACAAAAAGTGAAAGTTTTACTTCTTCCAGAAGATTTCAATTCGGGTAGCCCCCCCCCCCCCCCCCCCCCTTTTTTTTTTTTTTTTTACTTTTTTGTTCTTAAACGCTCTGGCTAAGACTTCCAATACTATGTTGAATAAAAGAGGTAAAAGGGGCATCTTTGTCTTGTTTCTAATCTTAGAGGAATAGCTTTTAATTTTTCACTGTTGAGTATGACTTTAGCTGTGGGCTTTTCATCAGTAGCCTTTATTATGTTGAAGAACATTCCCTCTATACCGAGATTGTTGAGTATTTATCATAAAAAGTGTTGAATTTTGTCCAGTGCTTTTTTTCATCTACTGAAATGATCATATAAAGTTTATTCTTTGTTTTGTTAATGTGGTATAGCAACACAGTGATTAATAGATGCTGAACCGTCTTTGCATCCCTGAAACAACCTTTACTATATCATGGTGCATAAACCTTTTAATGTATCATTGTATTTCTTTTTTAAAAGATTGTTATTAAAAATATAGTTAGCATACAACATTATATTACTTTCAGGTGTACACCATCATTGTTCAATATATATATACCCAAAGAAGTGAACACCATTTAGTTCAGCAACCATATGACACTTACCATATTGTCACAATATTATTAACTATATTCCCTATGCAGTGTCTTACATTCCCCATGACTTATTTGTTTATACCTGAAAATTTGGACTACTTATTGCCCTTCACCCCCATTTTTAAAGTTTTTCAGTTACAGTTAACATTCAGTATTATTCTATATTCACTTCAGGTGTATAGAATAGTGGTTAGACATTTGTATAATTTAAGAAGTTATTTCCCCATTGTGTCTAGTACTCACCAGGCACTATACATAGTTTATTACCATATTATTAACTCTATTCCCTATGTTTTACATTCCCATAACTAATTTGCAAAAAAAAAATAACATGAACTACTTAATCTCTTCCCCTTTAATTCCACCTTTGCAATTCCACTCTCATCTAGTAACCATCAAAATATTTTCAGTATCTATGAGCTTGGCTCTGTTTTATTTTATTATTTAGATTCCACATATAGCAAAATCACGTTGCATCTGTCTTCCTCCATCTGAAATACTACACTCAGCACAGTACTCTTGAGGTCCATCCATGCTGCTGCAAATGGCAAAAGCCCATTTCTTTCCATTACCAAATAATATTCCATTGTATTAATATATATGTACCACCTCCTCTTTACCCATTCACTCATTGGTGAACACCCAGGCTTCCCCCAAATCTTGGCTGTTGTAAATAATGCTGCAATGAACATATAGATGCACACCTCCTTGAAGTAACATTTCAGGTTTCTTTAGATAAACGCCCGGAAGTGGAATTACTGGGTCTTTGTTTCTTTCTATAGCCTTTGTTTTGAAGTCTATTTTGTCTGGTATAAGTATTGCTACCCAACTTTTTTTCTTGTTTCTATTGTTATGAGAAATCTTTTTCTGTCATTATAATTTCAGTCTGTGTGTGTCTTTCAATATGAAATGAGTCTCTTATAGGCAGCATATGTAAAGGTTTTGTTTTCTTATTTATTCAGCCACTGTATGTTTTTGATTGGAGCATTTAATCCATTTACAGATAGTAATTATTGATAGATTTATTGTTATTGTCATTTTATTATTCATATTTTATAGTTTTTAAAATTTGTTAATTTTTATTTCTTGTTAAATAAATTCCTGTTATGGTACTTATAATACTAGTTTGGTGGAGATAAACTTATTTTGCTTTTTTCTCATCTGGGAGGCTATCTGCCCTTCAATTTTAAATGATATCCTTGCTGAGTAGAGTAATTTTTGTAATAGGTCCTTGCTTTTCACCACTTTGACTATTTCTTGCCAATCCCTCTGGCCTGCAAAGTTTCTGTTGAGAAATAGGTTGACAGTCTTATGAAAACTTTCTTATAGGTAACCGCTTTTCTCTTGCTGCTTTCAAGATTCTCTATCTTTAACCTTTAGCATTTTAATTACACTGTTTGTTGGTGCGGGCCTATTTGGCTTCATTTTGTTTGGGACTCTACACTTCCTTGGCTTGTATGTCTATTTCCTTCCCCAGGTTAGGAAACTTTTCAGTCCTAAATTTTCTAGTGCATTTTTAATTTTAGATAATCATATTCTTCACTTCTGACTGGTTCTATTTTGTGGTTTCTGTATCCTTTTTATGCCTTCTTAAAATTCCCACTGTTTCTTGAACTCTGTATCTGGTACGTTGCTTGCCTCCATTTCAAGTTTTTTTTTTTGATTGTTTTTAAATTTCCAGAGTTATGTTATTTCTGTTCTTCCATTTGGGACATATTTCTTTGTCTCCTTATTTGGGTTGCCTCTCTGTTTGTTGTTTATGTATGAGGCAGATCAGCTATGTCTCCCTGTCTTAATAGAGTGGCCTTATGTAATAGGTGTCCTGTAGGGTCCAGTGTCATAGTCTCCCTGGTCAGCTTGCTGGATGCTCCAGCAGTGCCTTTTGTGTGGGCCATGTGTACCCTCCTGTTATAGATGAGCCCTGATTGTTATTGGAACATCAGTGGGGGTGGGGTGTGTGTGTGGGGGATTGACTCTTAGGCTGACTGGCTGTGGGGTTATCCATTTATATAGCTCATGGGCTGTTATGCAAGGGCTAACCCAAATGGAGAAGGATTTGTCCCAGTGGTCTCTGTTACCTGTTGAGATCAGCCTTTGGTCTAATTGTGTGATGCTTTGGAGCTGACCTCCAAGTTTGTTGGTTCTGGGTCCTCTAGGGAGGGGCTTCAGTGTAGGCCAAGGTTAGCCAGTGCCTTTGACCAGTCAGGGTGTAACTTGTAGGTGCTACAGAGCCATCCACAGTTGGTCACTGCCTGTACTGTACGTGGAGGTGAATGAGAAAGGTCATGCTGGGAATCAAATGATGGGTTCCACCAGTACTGGGCCTAGGACAGCTCTGCCCAAAGCCAGAACTCTCTGAGTCCTGCTGCAGGCTTTTGTTAAGGTTTAACCACTGATAAAGCCTCTTGCAGTACTGAGTTGGGTGTGGTGGGATCTCAGGGAGTCACCAGGGTGAAGTGAGTGGAGCTCACCAGACCAATTCAGATTCAGATTTGTCCATAAGCATGGAAAAAGGGGCTGGACAAAGCTGGTGCGTACCCACCAGCACAAAAGGAGGACCCCACACAGCAAAAATGGTGACTGTTCCTGCAGCCCTTTCCCTGAAGTTACACAACTTATTCTCTCCCCACATATTTCCAGTGCCCCCTAATAACTCTCTCTTCTACAGAACCCAGAGTGAGTTCCTGTGAAGGCCCTTTAAGAGAAGATCTGAGTTTCTTACAGCCTTCGGTCGCACCTGGATGGACAGAATTCCTACTGTTTTTCACAGGCAATTGTGGGGGCTCATCTTCTTGGCACCAGTACTCTGGGCTGGGGATCCTGGTGTGAGGCTGTGGTCCCTTGCTTCTACATGGGTAATCTTTGTGGCTGAGCTATCTTTCCCAATTATCTACAGCCACACATGAGTGTGGGACCAGCCTGTTTTGCATCTACCAGTTTTGACACGGCATCTTCTTTATATCTTTAGCTATAAAACTTTTGCTCAGCTAGACTTCAGATGGTTCTCTAGGTTGATTGTTCTATAACGTAGTTGTAATTTTGATGTGTTTATGGGATGAAGCAAGCACAGCATTTATCTACTTTGCCATTTGGGATCCCACTCTGTATTGTTTTATTTCACTTGCTAATATTTTGTTGTGAATTTTTGTATCAATGTTCATCAGGGGTATTGGCTAGTAATTTTATTTTTTTGTGTTGTCCTTTCCTTGTTTTGGGATCAGAGTAATGTTGGCTTTGTAAAATTAGGAAGTATTCCCTCCTTTCAATTTTTGGAAGAATTTAAGGATAGGTACTATATCTTTGAATATCTATGAGAATTAACCAGTGAAGCCAACTGCTTCTGGACTTTTGTTTCTTGGGAGGTTTTTGATACTGTTTCAATTTTTGTTCTAGTGATTACTTTAGACTTCCTTTTTATTCATGATTTGGTATAGGATGGTTCTATGATTCTAAGAATTTACTTATTTATTCTAGGTTGTCTAATTTGGTGGCATATAGTGCTTCAATGTACTCTTTTATGATCCATTGTTTTTCTGTGGCATCCATTGTAATTACTCCTCTTTCATTTCTGATTTTTTTTTTTTTAATTTGAGTTATTCTTTTACCTGAACTCAAGGTTCATAAGTTTAGTAATGATGTTTTCTTCTACGCAATTTATTGTTTCAGGTCTTATGTAGCGATCTTTGATCTATTTTGAGTTAATGTGGATATGTGGCATCAGATTGCAGTTCAGATTTATTCTTTTGCATGTGATTTTTTAAATTTTCAGGCACCATTTACTGAACAGGCTTTCTCTTCATTGTATATTTTTTGCTCTTCTGTCAAAAATTATCTGTCAATATATTTATGAATTTATTTCTGGGTTTTTAAAATTCTGTTTTATTGCTCTGTGTGTCTGTTTTTCTGACAATACCATGTTGTTTTGATTTTTGATGCTTTGTAGTACAGGTTGAAATCAGAGAGTGTTATGTCTCCAGACTTACTCTTTTTTTATAGGAATGCTTTAGAGATTTGGCTTCTTTTTTGGTTTCATACAAATCTGTAATTTTCAAAATTGAATTTTTAAGAGAATATCTGTGGGATTTTGATGGGAATTGTGTTAAATCTGTATATTGATTTGGATACTATGGCCCTTTAAATTATGTTCATTTTTCCAATCCATAAAAACAAAATATTTTTTCTGTTTTTTTGTCTTCAATTTTTTTAATAGTGTTTTATAGAATGATGCTATGATAGCTCAGTGGTTAAGTGCTTGCCTCACAATTGCTAGGCCTGGGGTTTGATTCCTGGCCATGACCTGTGCAACCCTATATGTTAAACAGTGGCAAAACTGGTAACTACCATGATGGTTCAATGGTGAAGGTTCTTGCCTCCCATGCAGGAGGGCCCAAGTTTGGTTCCTTCCCTGAGCAGCCCCACATTAAACTGTTGAATGAAACCACATCATGACTAATGATATACAACTATGGAGACTGCTCTGGGCCCTTCCCCTGACCCTTCTCTCTCTCTCTCTCTCACACACACACACCTTTTCTCAAACAATAAATTAAAATAAAGAATAGTGTCTTACAGTTCCAGTGTATAAGTCCATGTTGTTTGCTATGTTTATTCTTAGGTATTTTACTTTTTTGATCTCAAATGGTATTGTTTTTCTTATTGCTTTTTTCTGAAGTTTTGTTGTTTGCACATAAAAATGCTGTGGATTTTTGTACATTGATTTTGTATCCTGCAACTTTATTTATTTATTATTTCTAATAGTTTTTTGGTGGAATTTTTAGAATTTTTCACATAAAGGATCATGTCATCTGCAGAAAGTGACAGTTTAATTTTTTCACTCCCAATTTAGATGACTTTTATTTCTCTGGATTTATTGCTTTGGCTAGGACTTCCAGTACTATGTTGAACAGTAGTAGTGACGTGAACAAGCCTGTATTGTATCTGATTTTAGAAGGAAAAGATTCCGTTTTTCTCCCATATAGTATATTAACTGAGAGTTTGTCATATGTGGCCTGTATTATGTTGAAATACTTTCCCACTCTACCCATTTTAAGTGTTTTGATTATAAGTGGATGTTGTATCTAGTTGAATGTTTTTTCTGTATCATTTGATATAATCATATAGTTATCTTTTGTTTACGTGGTGTATTACATTGATTGATTTGTATATGTTGAGATATTCTTGTGCCATTAGAATGAATCCTACTTGATTGTGAGGTATATTGTTTTTAGTGCATTGTTGCATTCTATTTGCTAGTATTTTGCTTAGGATTTTTGCATCTGTGTTCATACATCCCAAAAGGCCAGTTATTCTAGGTTGTTAAATTCAGTGGCATAAAGCCTTTCATAATGTTTTCTTATAATCCTTTGTAGTTCTGTGGTATTAGTCATAATTTCTCCCATCGGTTATTTGTGTCTTTTCTCTTTCTCCTTTGGTGTGCCTGCCAGGGATTTGTCAATTTTATTGAGGCTTTTCAAAGAACAAGCTCTTTGTTGCATTAATTATTTTATTGTTTATTTGTTTTTATTTTTTATTTTTTTGGTCCTCAATTTTATTTTATTCTGCTCTAATTTTTATTTCTTTCCTTCTGCTGACTTTGGTTTATTTTTTTATTTTTTGGTTCTTTTTCTAGTTCTTTAAGATGGGATGTTAGGATGTTTATTTGTGATATTTTCTGTTCATTAAGAGAGGCCTGTAATGATATAAATTTCCTACTTATTATTGTTTTTGCTGCATTCCAATAATTTTGATACATTGCATTTGAATGTCATTAGTTTCTATGTATTATTTTGATCTCTTTTTATTTTTTCTTTGATCCTGTCATATTTTAGTAACGTGTTGTTTAATCTTCACATACTTTATTTTCTTTTTTCTTTTGTTTTTCAGCTGATCTCAAATTTTAAAGCTTTGTGGTTAGAGAATAAACTTGGTATGATTTCAGTTTCCTTTAATTTGCTGAGGCTAGTTTTGTGACCAGCATATGATTTATCATTGAGAATGTTTAATGTGCACTACAAAGGAATTATCGTCTTGAGCTATAGGATGAAGTTACTTGTAAATGTCAATTATGTCCAATTAATGCACTGTATCACTTAAAGCTTGTATTTTCTTATTTATTTTCTGTTTGGATGATTTGTCCATGACTTTCGTAAAGGTTTTTAGGTCTCCTACGATAATTGTGTTTTTGTCAGTTTCTTCTTTTAATTCTGTTTGTAGTTGCTTTGCAAATTTTGGTGCTTCCTGGTTGGGGGCATAAATGTTAATGTGTCATGTCTTCTTGTTATATCATCCCCTTTCTCATTATAAAATGTTAATTTTTGTCTCTTATTACCCTTTTTATAGTGAAATCTGTTTTTTCAGATATATGTATGGGTATGCCCGGTTTCTCTGGATGCCATTTGCTTAGTATTGTTTTCCACCTTTTCATTTTGAATCTGTATTTGTCCTTGTGATTGAAGTGTGTGTGTTGGAGGCAACATATGGTTGAGTTTTGTTTTTAATGCAGTCTGTTCTTCTGTGCTTTTTATTGGTGAGGTCAGTCCATTTACATTTAGGATGATAATTGATTTACGAAGATTTCCTAGACATTTCTTCTTTTGTTTTCTGGTAGCTCAGTGTCTCAAGTACTTCTTGACTTTTTTCTTTCTGTCAGTTATTTTAGTTTGATGGTATTCTATAATTTTTAACTCTGTTTCCTTCCTTCCTTCTTGACTTTCTTCCTTTCTCCCTTCTTTCCTTTTTTATTTGTCTGTTTTGAGTTATTTTGAGTGGTTATCATGAAGTTTATGTAAAAGAAAGTTTTATACGTTGAGTGGTGCCCTTTTTTAAAACATGTTTCTTATCTCCATACTCTTTTGGAAATTTAAACCTTTACTTCCTCCTTTTATATATTTTTGTTGTCCCATTTTGTCTCTGTTTATTTTTACTTTTTGTTTTTACTGAAGGAACAGCTTCCTTCAGTATTTCTTGAAATGTTGGCCTTATGCTGGAGAATTCCCTCAGCTTCTGTATGTCTGAAAAGATCTTTACTCCTCCTTTATATCTAAAGGGCAACTTTGCTAGATATATTATTCTTGTCTGGTAATTTTTCCCTTTCAATATTTTGAATACTTGATTTCACTCCCTCCTGGCTTGTAGAGTTTCTGTTGATAAATCTGATGACAATCCGATGGGCTTTCCTTCATAGGTTATAGTGTTATTTTCCTTGGCTATCATGAAGATATTTTCTTTGTCTTTGATCTGTGACATCTTCAGTAAAATGTGCCCTGGAAAGGGTTTGCTAGAATTCAGGCATTTAGGGGTTCTATTTCCTTCTTGGCTTTGAGGCTCCAGTTCTTTCCATAAGATTGGGGAGTTATCTACTATTTGAGCAAGCTGTCTATGGTCATCCCATCCTCTTTTCCCTCCTGAAAACCTATTATTCATATGTTGCTCTTTCAAATGGAGTCAGACAGTTCTTGTAGAGATCTTTTATTTCTTTTGACTCTCATATCTCTCTCTTTTTCCTTCTGTGACATTTCCATGTTTCTATTTTTGATATCACTAATTCTTTCCTCCATCTGGTCAGTTCTTCTTCCTGTGCTAGCTATTTCATATTTCACTTCGCTTATTGCATTGTTCACCTCCAAAATTTTTATTTGTTTTTATTTTAATAGTTTCAATTTCTTTTTAAAGATTTATTTTTCTTGTTTTTGATAGAGAGAGAGAGAGAGCGCGCGCGCGCGCGCGAGAGAGAGAGAGAGAGAGAGAGAGAGCGAGAGAGAGAGAGAGAGATACAGAAACAGACAGAGACAGAGAGAAGGGGGAGGGCCCAGAGCAGTCTCCATAGTTGCACATCACTGGTTTTTCCACATAGTTTCATTCCACAGGTGGGCGCGGGGCTGCACAGGGCAGGAACTGGGCTGGAGTCTCACCCTGGTGAGAACTGAACTGGGGGCACTCCCATATGGGGGCACTCCCATATGGGTCCACATGGGCTGGGGCCGGGATTCGATCCTCGGTCTCCGGGGCTGCAAAGTGAGTGCTTAGCCCACTGAGTCATCCAGCTTCCCCTAGTTTCAATTTCTTTGTTAACATATTTATTTTTGTTTGCACATTTCCTTTCTGAGATTTTTAAGCCGTCTTTTTGTGTGCAACTGCCTTTCTTTGATCTCTTTGAGTGTTTTCAGAACTGCACTCTTGAATTCTGTGTTATTTTAGCTCATATCCGAGGGCTTTCTGGAAAATATCCAGCCATTGTTAATATAACAAGAATGGTTACATGGCTCAGTACTTTCTGGACAGCCCTCCTATTTCCATATTTTTAAGTTTCTTTTCTGGAGATTTTTTATTTTCTTTCTGAGAAGCTTTTTTCACCAGGGTACTTTTTGCTTTGCTGTTTCTCTTCCTGAGCATAAGGATTCTTCCCCAGTAGATACAAAGAGGTCTTTCTTTTGCTTTCCAGTTGGTGTCACTGCATTGTCTTATAATATTTTCTCTTGGTTATTTGGAATTCTCACACTGGGGAATTTTTTGGAAGGTGGGTCTTTTTTTTTTTTACCTAATTGCCTTGGTCTCAGCATGCTTCCTACTCAGGAGGATGTGGTGGGTGTTGGTGTTCTATGCCTCCTAGATCCTAGCACAGGCAGAAGCTGCTATACCTGTGTGTTCCAGTCTTTCTGTTCCCTTCCCCCAATTTCACTGGGAAGGGTAGGGGCACGTTTTCTTGGGAAAGGCACAGATTTGTTTTAGCACATGGAAATGGCAGTTTCCAGGCTGTAGCTGACTAGAAGTAGGTACTAGGGGGAGTTGGGGTGAGTGGGCGGGGAGGCGTTGGAAGAGGGTAAAGGAAAGCAGCCAGGCTCTGCATCTATGATTTGTGCCTGGCATTGAGGGCAATGCAGGTTAAAACTGCTGTGGTCCTGAACCCTGGGTGCTGGGCTCATTCATAGCACAAGCCTGTCCCTCTATCAGGAGTGCACAAGACAAAGGAGGGTATATGCCATTGGCTCTACTTTACTCTTTCTTCCTGAGTCTGCACTTTGGCAAAGATTGTGTTTTGCTCTGATCAGCATTTCCACAGCTGTCTACACTCAGTCCCTTGCTCACCCAGGGCCACACTCTGGTCCAGTTAGTGCTGTTGCACCTGTCAGCTCTCAATTTCTAAATTGTCCAAGGTCTGTGCTATGCCCCTATTGGGACCCTAACTCACCTAGGGCTGTGTTGTATTCCATCCATGGCATTTAATCACCTAGTGGCTCTTAGTTTCTATCCTGACCAAGATCATGTTTTGTTTTGACCCACATTCCCAGGCCTCTACTTCAGTCCCTCTTCTGCTGGGCTTTGGGTCACATTTGGTGACCCTGTCTCTGCACTTACCCCTACCCTTCTCTCTCTGGTCTTTAGGTGTTTTCTTACAAAGAGTGAGTCTCTCAGCTGAGCTTATGTGTTGCTGAGAAATTCCCTTGTATTTTAGATGTTTATTTTGTTGTATAGGAGTGGTTTCAAGAATTTTCTTTCATGCTGCCATGTTGATGACATCTTCTGAGAGCATTTTATCTTCATTTGACTATACACATTCTGTTCTTTTCCTCCCACTCCTTTATAGTTTTGTTGCCACAAATTATCTTTTTTATGTTGTGTATTTTCTACCTAATTGAAGTAACTACAGATATTTTTAAAGATTTTTTTCCATTTAAACTTTGTTAGAATTTTGTGTTTACCATGTTATGAAATAGAGTTACAATTTTCTTTTTCTGTCTGTCACCTTACTTAAAGTTTTGTGAATTTTTGTCCTTTTGTCATAGGGAGAACTTCTTTTAACATTTTTTGTAATGCAGGTCTTGAGGTGGTGAATTTTCTCAACTTTGTCTGGAAGAACCTTTATTTCTCCTTCATACTGAAAGGATAACTTTGCAGAGTAAAGTATTTTTGGTTGAAGGCTTCAATCTTTTAATATTTTGAATATGTCATTGTGTTCTCTCCAAGACTACAGAGTTTCTGCTAAAAATCTGTTAATAGTCTCATGGGGTTTCTTTAATAGGTTATTGTCTTTTTTCCTTGGCTGGCTTAAGCATATATTTAGTCATTGACTTTTGACAGTTTTAATATAATGTGTCTAATAGAGGTCTTTTTGCACTGAGATAATTATGTCTTCTGCTAGCTTCTAGTGTTTGTATGTCCAGTTTGTTTCCCAGGTTTGGGAGGTTTTTATGTATTTTTTCTTGAAATAGGCTCTCTGTTCCCTTCTCCTTCTCTCCTCCCAGGATTACAAATTATCCTTATTTTTCCCCTTCTAATGGAGTCACATAGTTCTTGCAGAGTTTTTTTATTTTTTAAAATTTTGTTCTCTCTCTTCTTACACTTAAATCGTTTCTAGATTTTTATCTTGGAGCTTGCTAATATTCTCTCCCACATGACCTCCTCTATTTTCAAAGCTTTTTCAATGCATTCTTCATCTCATCTATTGTGTTATTCAGCTTTGGACTCTCTGTTAAGGTTCTTTTCAACCTCTTAGATAAAGTACTTCTACTTTTTATTTTATTCCTTAGTTCACAGAAATGCCTTTTCTAAGTTTTCATATATATCATTGAGTTTTTTTTATGGCTGCTACTTTGAATTCTCTATTATTTAGATCACAGTCTTCTATGGCTTTGAAATTGTTTTTTGGAGAATTGTCATTTTTGTGTGTGTGTGTGATATCATGTTCTGTTGGTTGTTATTAATGTTTGATGAGTTGTTCCTCTGCTGATACATTTAAAGTAGTGAATATTTTCTTTATTTGGGATCATTTCAATTTTAACAATTCAGCAAGTTGATAACTAGAGGTCTTTCATTTGTTCTTCAGCAGATGGTAGTATAAAACTGTTTTTGTTTTCTCTTATCCATGCTATTTGCACCTTTATAATTGCTGGTACACTATTGCCATTGGTATCCTTGCAGCAGGGAAGTGCTGCCATCATTGTAGAAGTTGCTGCCTGGGTGAGTGGGCCCAGGGGTATCCACTGTGTATGGGTCATCTGAATGATGGGGTATCATTATTGTGGTAGAGAAATGGGACAGGTGGAGGTGATGGGCTCTTAATATATTTTTATTTATTTTTTATTTTTGACAGAGAGAGAGAGAGAGAGATACAGAGACAGAGAGAGAACTGAACTGGGGGAACTCCCCAGCTCAGCATATGGTTCCGCATGGGCCGGGGCCGGGATTCGACCCCCGGTCCCCGGCGCTGCAAAGTGAGTGCTTAACCCACTGAGCCATCCCGGCTTCCCCAAGGTGATGGGTTCTTGAGCCTGCTATACTGCTATCTAGTTCTGTCTGCTGGCACTTCTGAACTATGTCCTAAAGGCCCAAGATGCATGTCTACTGATGCTACTAGGTTCTCCAATAACTGGGGGAGGGAGCTGGATTTTTGGGTTCTGATGCTGATGCTGCTTTTCTTGCCCTTCATTGGGCTATGGTGTGGGGATTGCATCCTGATTCCTTTGCTACTATCATGTTTGCTGGCTGCTGGCATGGTCCCTGTCCTTCCTCTATTCTGTTTTTCTAGTGCATTCCCATGTACCTTCAGATGAATACTTGTGTGGATCTCTCAGGCATTCCAGTGATTTGAGCAGAAGAACCTCTGCTGGGTTATAGATGTCCCGATAGTTGTAGATTGAAAGGGAGAGACCAAGGGATTGTCTCACTATTTCATGCTGCTGATGTCACCCCAAAACATCATTTTTTAAGTTATGAAGTCTTATTTGTATTAAGAAAATATATTTTTATTTTATATATTTTAAGATAATATTTTTGTTATAGAATTTGTCCAAGGAAGGGAGACTTATAACAATCAAATATGTATTATAAATTAGTAAAGATCTAGAGATTTCCAGGCATATGTCTAAAATATACATTTTCTATTAATCAATACTTACAGTGTACTGTACAATTAAAAGAGGGGAAGACAAAATAAATGCAGAATAAAAAGAATTTAAAATATAGTTTAAGCAATCACATATTGGGAATAAGAGTCTGTACTCATATACATAGATAAAATGAACATAATAGTAATCTACAAAATAATGATTTTTATATGAACAAAATTATTTTTGTGGAGTGGTGGTATTGAATTAACTATTTGTATTATAGATTTAAAATTTTAACTTAGTGACTCCATTTTTTTCCAGCTGAATTTAAATAAAAAACAGGTATTAGCTCTGTTTTTGTATCTATCAAGTTCTTTTAAAAAAGTCAGTTTGATAATTTTTGTATTAGTATTGCCATGTATTTTAATCAGTTCCACATTCATAGTAAAACAAGTCTAGGTTAGGTGACAATTTTGAGTGCTAGCTAATATAATAAATCATCTAAAATACTTATAGAATATTACCCTATCTATATGCTGTGTACTATTCTAGACATTGGGATTTACATTCTAGTGTAGAAGAAAAACAATATATAAATGAACACATAAATATATAATAGACTAAGAAGATTAAGAGCATAAGAGGGTATAGAAAAATAGGTGATGGTTGTGAACTATTATGTGGCCAGTATTGGAAAAAGGGAAGACCTCTCAGAGGGTAATTAGAACCTGACTGTTCTGAGAGTGGGTTATGTGAGAGTTTGTTTTGGGGTAGAAAGTTGGCGGGGGTTGAGGAGGAGCCTTTGAGTTATTGTAAGAAAAGGGCACAGGCTATGAGTTGAGAATGTTCCTGGCCTGTTGGAGAAACTACAAAGAAGAAAGTTGGACAAGAGCAGAAAGTAAAGAGAAGAGTGGTAAGATTAAGGTCAGGGATCAGAGTGTAGGCCAGGGCATGAAAAAGTAGCAAAACTGATTTTATTCTAAATGCAGTTGGGGTCACTCAGATCTGCATTTTAAATATACCACTCTAGATACAGTGTGAAAACAGTGTAAGTGGGGCAATGGGTGGAAAGGGCAAAATCAGCTAGCAGATTATTGCACTAATATAAGAAATAAGAGTTGGCATTTGGACCAGTTTTGTAGCCGTAGTGAGAAGTATTTGGGTTCTAAATTATATTTTAATATATTTTGGTTGTGGAGACAATGTAATTTGTTGATAGATGACTAGATGAGGAAAAGATAGGAGTTAAGAATGACTTAGCAGAAGCTGGGATGGCTCAGTAGGTTAAGCACTCACTTTGCAGCCTCGGGGACCAAGGATCAAATCCTGGCCCTGGCCCGTGTGAACGCATATGCTGAACTGGGGAGTGCCCCCAGTTTGGGTCTCACTGGGGTGAGACCCCAGCCCAGTTCCTGCCCTGTGCAGCCCCGTGCCCACCTGTGGAATGAAACTATGTGGAAAAACCAATGATGTGCAACTATGGAGACTGTTCTAGGCCCTCCCCCATTCTCCGTCTCTGTCTCTGTATCTCTCTTTCTCTGTCCAAACAATAAAAAAAAAAAAAAGTGACTCAATTTTGGAGCAGTACAACAGAGTGGTTTTACTCCCTAGTTTCTGTAATGGGGACACTCACATATAGTGAATGAATCAAGAGCTTTGTTTCAGTCTTGCTAAGTCTGAGTTGTCCATTCAACATTCAGAAAATATGTGATCAAATATGTGGTAATGGAAGGAGAACTGACTTTGGGTGGTGAGCACACAGTGCAATATACAGACAATGTAATGTAGAATTATACACCTGGAACCTATGTAATTTTTACCAACCAGTGTCACCCTAATACATTTAACAATTAAAAAAAAAGATATGTGAATGTGTCTGCATTTACAAATGATTGATTAAGATAGAGACCAATGTCAGATACACATTTTCAGCTCATTGGTATACAAATGTTATATAAAGCCATGGGCTGGATTGGTTCAGGTATGGTGTAATTTCAGAATAGAAGACTACAGAATGGTTAAAAGAACAACTCCAAAATTGAGAAGAGCAGTAGAAATGACAAATGAAATGTAGGAGTGGCCAGTGAGAAAAGAAAAATCAAGTTTAATAGTTATAACCTGAAATCAAATGATCCATACTACTAGTTGGATTAATAATAATCTCTTCCTGGAGTAATCTCTTTCTGAGATGCAGAAAAATATTCTTTGCTCACAGAAGCAGGGGGTTCATTTTGTGTACTTGGACCTTGTAGATTGGGTTCATGGAGAGGCATGGAGAGGGATGGTGTTTGTTTCTACACTTTGCTGTGAAAATAATGAAATCTTTCTCCTGAAAGTGACTGAATCATCCATTAAAAAAGCATGACGATAAATAGTAGCATCACACTTTTTGATAGACAGAAGCTCTCCTTAAATTTAGACTGCTACGTGGAGAGTAAAGTCGAGAGGGCCACTGCGTGTGAATTCAGGGAAGCTCAGGAGGAAGCCATTGCAGTGTTTCAGGTCAGAGATTATGGTGGCTGGGGTTAGGGTAACGGTGACATTTAAAAAGGGCTGGAATCCAGTTGTACTAGCCAATTTAGAATTAATGTGGTTTATTCTAATGCCAATAGGGTTTAATTGTTTCAGCAGCTAAGCTAAAGGGGTTCTTTTAACATAGAACTTAAAAAACATTATTGAGAAGAGTTAAATTACTCTTTGAAACACAATGCCTATATTTTATCACAAAAAGTTACTTTAAAAATACTTATCCATGGGATGCTGGGATAGCTCAGTGGAGGAGCACTTGCCTCACAATTGTGAGGTCCAGGGTTTGATTCCCAGCCCTGGCTTGTACAAACCCATACACTGAACTGTGGCATAACTAGTAACCACTGAGGTGGTGGCAGATGTTCTCGGCACCCATGCAGGAGGCCACCAGTTCGGTTCCCATGTCCTGCAGCCCACATCCACCTGTGTGGAATGAAACCATGTCACAACTAATGATGTACAACTATGGAGACTGCTCTGACCCTCCCCCACTTCTCTGTCTCCCTCTCAAAGTAAAACACATCTTAAAAAAATGCTTATCTACAGTGCAATAAAATTGTATATTTTTAAAGTTATGGGTCTAGTTTGGCTTTATCCATTTCTTCTAGCAAACTGGAGATACCTTTTTTTAGGACAGGCTCTTGAAAGATTCTGTCCTTGATCAGGTCTAGGCATCCTCCTCTTTTGTCATTTGTCTGGGTCTTCCTTCATGCTGCTTCAGTGACCCCTGACAATCAGCGTTACACTTATTCTTGCCTTGGTGACTTCTTTGTATCATTGTGGATACAGAGTTCTGTATCTCACAGTTGTTCAAAGTTTAGTCTTCAGAATATTTTAATTGAATATCGCTCCTATGATTTTTTATTTACTGTCAGGCACTGGTGAAATGCACTAAAAAAGTTTGTGCATTCCTCATATTAAAATGTTTATCAGAGGTGGGAGTGGTTATATAGAAAACCTCCATAAAATCAGATGAGAAAAGGATACTTTTTATGATTGATCTAGTTATTATCTATCAATATATTTATAATTGACATATACACATAACGTATATGTATATATAATATATGTATATAAATATATGTGTGTACATATGTAATATACGTATGATGTGGGTATGTGAAAATCACTTAGCATAGTGCCTGACAGTTAACTCTAACTGAGCTCACCATCTGAGGGCAAAACAAAGATGTTTTTTCTCTTGTGACTTAGCATATTTTCAAAATAAATTACTTAGTAGCCAGATAGATAAATGTAAAACGTAAAATTGTAAAATGACTCTGACACCTTTTCTCTTTTATATCCAGGGCTTTACAAACATCTTTTTTCCCTTTGGTAGTCCCAGGCAGACAGAAGGCCAAGTTAATAGGTGGGTGAAATACAGACCAAAACATCAGCCTCTTTTTGTTGGCTTCCTTATGGCTAACTAGTCACTTATAAGGCATATACCAGGTATGCCCCATGACAGGTTTAGTATCAAAAATAAACATTTGTCAAAACACTGTGCTTACAAAACAGGTTTTAGTTCTAGAATAAAACTAAGGACTTGGAAGTAGCTTGAACGTGTTATACATTTGGGCATTTAAAAAAATTATGAGGGCTGTCTGAAAGAAACCTAGCCATAAATGCCTCTTATTTTTTCATATTACATGGCTGGATACTTTCTGTACAGCACATATATATATAACCAGTTCACAACACAGAGTAAAAGATACACACATACACACAAATTATATATTATATAACTGAAATTGCTTTTTGGCATAAGACAACATAAATTTCAATTAGACTCCAGAAAAATATTTCAAAATGTGTTACTATCCCTAATACATGAATATTAGAATTCTATAAGACAAAATTAAAAAATTTAAAAATAAGAATGCCCCCCAAATAAAGATATACATTAAAAAAATATTGAAGCTTACTGGAGCACAAACATTAAATAATAAAATTTAAATAAAATTTTATGAAAATGCTAAATTTAAAACATGTTCTAGGGATGCCTGAATAGTTCAGTGGCTGAGCACTTGCCTCACAGTCGCAAGCATGAGGTCTGGGGTTCAAGTCCCAGTCTGGGTTTCAATTCCCAGCCTGGTCCATGCAACCTCATAGGATGAACTGCAGTACAACTGGTAACTGCTGGGATGGCTCCATGGGGAAGGTTTTTGCCTCCCAGGCAGGAGGCCCCGATTCTCTACCTGTCCTGTGTGGCCCCACACTCACCCATATGGAATGAAACCATGTGACAACTAATGATGTACAACTATGGAGACTGTTCTGGGCTCTTCCCCCTTCTTTTTATCTCTGTCTCCTCTCACCTTCTCTCAAAAAACATACACAATAAAATAAATCTCTAGAGAAGCTCAAGTTCGATATCCCGAGGTAGGAGATCCAAGATGGCGGCATGAGAGGAGAACGCCGATAACTGCCTGGGAAGGGCCTTGTGAACAGAGGGGAATCCACAGCGGAAACCCTGAGAAGAAACCTCAACTAAGAGAGCCACACAACACGGAACAACACACAAAGGTTAGAGAAAAAAGGGGAGAGCGGGAGAGGAAAAGGGAAGCAGCGGTTCGGGGTCAGAGACTAGGAGTGCGGCCCGGGGCTGGCAAAAACAAAGGGGATTGGGGGACTATGGTCAAAGTGGAGCTGGATCGAGGGCGGGCTGGAAGCCGAGACCTAGGGAGCGTGGAATCCCCACAAGACTGTGGACAATTTAACATCCGAACTCAAGGGACAGCACACAGTGCCCTAATCAGATCACAGAGCCTAAAGTGGAACAGGGACAGTGGAGCAGGGCGGCGGCACTTCCCGGCGGGCGGGGTGAGAGCAGGGCACCAGCCCACAACAGCTCAGCACCCCTGATTTACGGAGGAGATTGACTGTGAGGGAGCGCCTTCTGAGGACAGGGCT
>PVKE010030717.1:0-19458 GCA_004027555.1 Craseonycteris thonglongyai
CCAGCCAAGAGCACACAAGAAGAGATGCCTTAATGCAACAACCCGCAAGGAACTGAGTCCAATCACATGAGTGATCCAGATTGAGAAGCCTTCTCAGCTGAGCCTCAAACTGTCAGTTGGTAAGAGACCGCAGAGAACCCAGCGAAACTGCCCCTGGATTCCTCACCCACAGAAACTGTGAAATAATAAACACTGTCCTAGCCACAAACTTGGTGGTTATTTGTTACTCAAAAGCTAACTGACACAAAGCTGTATACAAACAACCCTTGCCATCAAAGGCTTCTCAGGCTTACTTGAGACCTAAGGACAGAGGCCCTGGTGTGTACTGGGCAGAAAGGCTACCTCACCCTTGCTCCCATGGAGTAGCTTCTTCCTTTTGCTGCCTTGTCCAAACAACAGATCCCTTAGTATACTTCTCAAGCTACTGTTACAACTTCACTTAAAATAAAGGCTTCTGGTGATTATAAACTGCTGCTGAAGAAATACTACAAGACATATCTATTTGTTTCCATTCAGCATTCAAAAACTGTTTTTCATTTTCCATCCCCTGCCACTTAGTTTGTTTTTGCTAATGTAGCCAACCTGTGCTAGTCCTTACAATTAACATGATGTTTCACTTTAACTCCAAACTGCTGGGTAAACTTGAATGAGCTTTGATACAAAATGTGAACGGCAAATCGTAAGCGAGAACGCAGTTCCTCAAATATGAGACAAAGAATGTAAACATGAGCTTACAAATACCCAAAATAAAAGAGCGTTATTAATAAATTGAAATTCTGTTTCATATCAAAAAACTCCTATCAGTTATCTTTTACACAGGCTATCAAATTAAATACAAACATTATGAGATTTCAAACAACTAAAAAAGGTAACAGTTTCTTCATGAAGAACCCGAAGTTTAGAAGGAAAGGGGTGAGACTCTCGTGTATTTTTCACATCTTCAGGCCCAATACTGTACTCCTTAGTTAACTTTAATGTCTCTGCCGAACCTTAATCATTCTCAAATCTTAGTTCCAAAAGTCCCAATCCTGCTTCTTTTCTGTGTACCTTGTCGGTCTGGGTACACAGAAGTTTGAGAAATTATATTTTTAGGAATAGTCAGCTGCTTTCTTCTTTTTAAAGAAATGAGAGTGTGTGGAAGCATTAAAAATGCAGTTTTCCATTATGTTTGCCACACGCAATATTTCTCAATTCATGCTAGTCAAAAGACAGTCTATTAGTTGTTAGCAGAGCCCAGGTTTGCCTTTGTAGGTTTAACATACAACACAGATATATGCAAATGAAACAGGTGATGGTGGAATTAAGCATTACTATTCCTTTCACAATAAATGCTGAAAAAGTAAAGCCCATTTAAATAAATGGTACTACTGAAAATGTCTTTAGAATTTAATGAATCAATAAAATCTATTTTGTGTAGGTGGGTGGAGGGTGGGAAACAGAAGTGGTGGGAATAAGATAGAGATTAATCAAAGCCAAATGGACTTGTTGGAAAATGGTTACCACACCCTCAGAAAGTCTTAAACAAATGTCAGGCCTCTTGTTAGGAAAGAATACAGCAGCAACAATTTGCAACTGGCTATCTGCCCCCTTTCAAAAACAGCACAACACCTATTTTCATATGAAGAACAAAATCACCAGTTATGATGGAAATACATGTCACCATTCTGCCTTTTGAGATTTAAAAGTCACACGTTTACTCTCCTGCTCTGGGCCCCAGGCTTATCAAACTTGCATCCTAAGAGCACCCACAGGGCCTGGGTTCACTTGCCCATACAGTTCATCTCACGCAGCCTACAGTGTCTCAAGTCTTAAATCAGTGGCAGGTTAAGGTCAACGGCCCAGATGTAAAACTTGAAAATAAGGTTACTAAGTAAAAGTGGAAGCCTGGAGAAATTTAGAATGTCATGTAAAGATTAGACATTTTAATATGGTCTGGGGATTTTTTTTTTTAAAGAAAAACTAGAAAAGGAAGAGGGGTGCATTTCCAACAATATGTAATAAGGGTAAAACAACGTTCTCTCGGTGAGCTTAAACTTGGTTTCAACACCAGGGAACTGTAACAGACAAATAATTAAAGTTCAGGGCAAGGGAAGTAAAATCAGTTCCAGCTGTGCAGCCTGAGACAAAAGAGAGAACAGGAGGTACCACCCTACACCCAGAGCTCCCCCAGTTCTCTGTCCCCTTAGGCAAAGTTCTCACTGCCAATGCTAACTTAAGTGTTATTTAAATTCCAGCAGTTAAGCCTCAGTAGATCAATTACTTTTTCTAAGCAACCTCAAGTAAATGGCTGAGGACAAGTTTCTTTCCACTGATTTGCAGGAATAAACAAATAGGACATTATCGTGCTTTGGTACACATTTATATGAAGTGTGTGCCAACATCTACTTGCGTTTTAAAGCTCAGTGACAACAAACTTGTTTCTATTGCTTACTGAATAGGCATATATGATATGTTGCATATACTTTGATATCTATTAAGGCATGGCCAAAAATATCCTGGATTTCAGAGAATGCTTTTAAAATATTCTCCATAAGAAGCATTTCTAATTCTCGTCAAAGAAAATTTAAGTCAGCTTAAATCTCAGATTCTGAATGTAGACTTTATCTCCTTTCATGATAGGATTGGAGAAATCCAATCCACATAGGCACAGAAAGCAAGATAACATTTAGACATAATTTTAATTGTTAACAAAACCCTAAACATGAGGAGATACAGTGAAGTCTGTTATTAGGTATTTTACTATTTAAAAACAAAATCACTGAACATCTTTGAACAGTTAGGAGAAAAATTAATTTCCTATTATAAACTAGTGTTGTAACTGGTATCTGAGACCTGGGCTTTTCTGAGGCCACACTGTTGAAATGCCAGTCCAGGGCCATAAAGGTCAGACAGTTCTTTTTCTCTTGTTTTTGCTAATTTGGTGAATTTCACCTGCTATTACAGATGAGTATAATCTGACAAAAGAAAATCAATAAGCAAAATGATTCATTTACAAAATCTCTTCTTCAGCTAGCAGCCACTTAATAAAATTAACAACAATAAAACCAAAAATAGAGACAAAAGGCAAAATGCCTAGAATCCCAGAGAGGAACTATTTATATTATTCTTCCCCACAGGCTCCTTGTACCACCTCTGTGATATGCTATTGGGGTGCTATTAACTGGTAAGCAAAGAAAGCCACAAATGCCATTACTCATTTATATAGTATTAACAAAAGCAATGTTGTTATCATGTAGCACTAATGTAGCATGACAGTAAATTACTAATAAATCATCAAGTTAATACAATTCAAAGAAGCTCCTAGAAAAATATTACTAATATTTCTTTGAACCTTTCATAACCACTTTTTTCCTTATCTTCCTTGGTGAGGGGCCTTGGAAATGATATGGTTTAGTGGTTTGAGTGCATGCATAATGATGAACTCTCTCCCTGGTTCACCCATTCGGAGTTATTTTGTGCCTCTGGTCAGATGCTTAACCTACGCAGCAGGCAGGCCTTGGTTTCGCTGGCCTTCCCCTCTTGAAAAAAAATTTAAGTATGACCTACTTTAGAAGGGCATTAAATTTTTATATTGCACTTGGAAACTCAGGTGACAGATCGCTGTAGAACTAGAATATCATTTCACTACTCCACAGATTAATATTAATCAGCTCTGTCCACAGTGCTCCCTCAGCATGGCAGTTTCCCTACAAGCAGTCTCTAGTTCTGAGTACAAATTTGTAGGACCGAGAGGGGATAAGGTTATGGACAGCCAGGATAAAAAGTAACGGGTTTTTATGAGGCACAAGAAAAACAGCCTACAGTAGAAAAAAACTAGATTCCATCCTAATTTTGTATGTGTGGTGATGGGCTTATGTGAGGATGTAAACTGAAGCAGGGTGAGAATTCAGAGACTTGGAAAGGGCACTGGGAGATCCTGTTCCTTCTGAAAACCATGCTAAGTTTCCATGAGTTCTTTTTCAATCCATTTTGACAGGGTGAGCATGCCATTATTTAGAAAGATGCTGACCACAGATGAGGACGTACATCCTGCAGAGAAGCACGCTGGGTGTTGAGGCTGTCTTTGCAGCTGCACAGAGTGTGTTCCAGGGGTGGATGCAAACCCTGCACCATGCCCATATGTACCTGCCCACAAGTACTGGGCTGTTGCAATGGTTCCTATTTCTGTAGTAAATGTTCTTTTGCATCAGATTTGGGTAAATACCTTATTTACACAAAGCAATGATGGCTTTAGTTGTTTTTCTTAGCCAGCAGGCCACATTCTCCCCAATGTCTCCCATTTCTGGTGGTAAAATAAGTATCCAGGCAGGAGTAGCCACTCCTTTGGACAGCAGGCCCCTAATGGAACCTGAGAGGACTGAAAAAGTTAATTTCTCTCTTTAGAAGACTACGTTCTAAAAAGGAGGGAGTCATTTAGATACCAGGATTATCTAGTTTCACACCAAAAAATGCTTTCCTTGATGAAGATTACAAGTTGACAGAGCGAATAAAATCTGATGATAGGAGCTAAGTTCTAGTGTGCTCTGGTTGTCTCTCAGTAGCACCATTTCCAGCAAAGCTAATGGCTGTGTAACACAGGGCGTCACCTCGCAGAATAGCAGCCAGGGTCTTTCATACTCTGCCCCCAACTTTAATTTCCTTCTTTATCTCTCCCACTCTTTCCCCCTTCTTCGATCCATATTAAGAGTTAGGGTCAACAATATTTCCTCCTAGAGCCTCCCCAACTCCCTTATGGGAACTTTCCTTTGCCTCTCAAGATCCCAGTTCTCTCTGGCCACATGAGCTATTTCCCCATTTCTCCATCACAATAACCCTCTTTTAGGTACTTGCCCCATCTGGTTTCTGTCCCCCTAACTGCACACACCCCATTCTGTGTTGCTGTTACATCACAGCTCTGCTACTAGAGTTCTGAGTAGGGTTCTCAGTTGGGAGGAGCCCACTGCTTTGTTTATAACATGTTCAGTAAAGATCTAGAGTGAATCTAGAGCAGTGGCTCCCAACCTTTTTCAACGTATGTATCCCTTTTTAAACTCGTTTCCATAAATCGTACCCCTTGTTCTTAAAACAGCTGTTTTTAAATACTGACACTTTTGTTCAGTGCCTATCTTAATGTAAAATAGTGGAAATGCGGTAATACATTAAGAAAGAAAAATTACTGTACTTAAAACTACAAACCACAGATTTAATTTCACAAGATTCATAACACAGCTAAATGCTGATTATTTTTCACTGACTTCTGAATGGCCCAGCACATTTACCCCCGGGGGTACTCGTACCACTGCTTGGGAACCAATGATCTAGAGCAGGGGTCTCCAAACTTTTCAGCCCGCGGGCCGCATTAACTATCAAACAGCAGTTTGGGGGCCAACTACACACTCGAGGTCCAAATAAAAAAGAATCAAAACATAGATGTGGTTTTTAATTATTTATTTAATATTATTTTATTCAAATAAAAAGGTCTCCATGGGCCGGATGAGAGGGCCTCATCTGGGGGCCGTAATTTGGAGACCCCTGATCTAGAGGTAAAACAAACCTGTGTATCTGCAACATGATTTGTTGACCAAACATGAACCAAAACTCAGGTTTCAGATAAAAAAAGAAAAACTGGGAGGGGCAATGGCAAATGCCCCCCCCAAAATTTTTTAATCCCCCTTTTCTGCAAGGTTGTTTTCCCCTCTCTGCTGGCTCCTTCTTATGGAATGATTTTGGAAAGTGACCTAACAGTCAGCCAAAGCCCAGAGTGACATACAAAATTCAAACATGTACCATTTTCGTATCTGTGACTGTGTGGTCCCAAGAGATAAGAAATAAACGAAAGGAATACAGGTATTGTTACAGCCAAAAATATGCAGAAGCTCATCAAATGATCAGCCTGCATAGGGTTTTTAAGCCCCTCCAGTAAACAGAACAAAGGCAAGGTGATGCTGGACTGGAGTGACCACAGGCTTCTTGAAATAAGTAAAGAGAAGCGATGCTGGGGCGATCATGATCAGAGGTGAGGGTGAATCCATCCTGGCTGAAATCCTCTAGTCATTCAGAAGCCTGAGCAAGTTAAGGTGCTTCAAACATGAGGACAGAATCCTGCAAATTGCATGGAGAGATTCAACTCCACTTTAGCCACAGCCGAGTTTAAAAACTAACTACAGGGCAAGCCGGGATGGCTCAATGGGTTAAGTGCTCACTTTGCAGCCCCGGGGACCGAGGATCAAATCCCGGCCCCGGCCCTTGTGGACCAAATCCCGGCCCCGGCCCTTGTGGACCCATATGCTGAACTGGGGAGTGCCCCCAGTTCCGTTCTCACTGGGGTGAAGACCCCGTCCCAGTTCCTGCCCCGTGCAGCCCCACTCCCACCTGTGGAATGAAACTATGTGGAAAAACAAATGATGTGCAACTATGGAGACTGTTCTGGGCCCTCCCCCTTCTCTCTGTCTCTGTCTCTGTTTCTGTTTCTCTCTCTCTGTCAAAAAAAACCCAATAAAAATAAATTTAAAAAAAAAGAAACATATGACCTCACTTATAGGTAGAATACAAAATTGAAAGGAACAAAGAAACAAAGACTCATGGACACAGTTAATAGTTTAGTGGTTACCTGAGGGTAAAGGGAGAAGTAGGTGGGTGGGAGAGCTGGGTGGGGGGCAGTAGGAAGGGGAATCAAACATACGGTGATGGAAGGTGAGCTGATTCTGGGTGGTGAGCACATAATGCCATGTATAGACAATGTAATGTAGAATTGTACACCTGGAAACAGTGTAATTGTTATCAACCAATGTCACCCCAATACATTTAACAATAAAAAATAATGCAGCTATCCTTTTAATCTTTCCTATGGACAAAAACTATCTTCTGTGCACCAAAAATTCATATCGATACTTCCATTCATGTCATCATGGCTCCAACGCTGTCTGCCCAAAGAGTTTTTCTGTGATCGCTTCATCGTGAGCTGTCTACCTCTAGTCTCCATATTTCTGTTACCACATCTAACTTTTTTTATTGGTCCTAGCATAATTGGCAGTTAAAGATTTGTTTGTTTCCTGGTTTACTGTCTGTGTCCCTATTAAATTGTAAGCTCCAGAAGCAGGAACCATTTTTAAAAAATAGACCACTGCTTCTAAAACCTAACATAGTGTTTGGTATAAAGTAGGCATAAATATATATGTATATATATGTGGGGTTTTTTTTGAGGAAATGAATAAATGAAGGAAAAACTGAATAAGCAAGAAATATTCACATCCATATTTCACAAAAATAACCAAAGGGACTAAGCTGTTCTAGAAACCTGAGATATTCAGATTGATTGGCTGTTTTTCACTCTCTGTGAATATAACTTTTATATTTCCTCTTGCTATAGAACAAAGTAATCTCGTAGCTAGAAGAAAACTTTGCCCAATTTGTTGCTGCAAAAAACCTTTTAAGATATTTTTTTACTATTAATATTTAATTTGCCAAAGCAAAACAAATAAACAAAAACAAAACAAAAACTAGCTCAGCAAGCACCAAAATAGATAATAAAAAGTTGACAAATTACAATTATAACTAACAAGTATATTAAATAAATCAATGAGGTATTTTTTTAGGAGCGTCTAGTGTTTGAAAAGTCTACAGAATGGAGAAAAGGGTAACCATACGTCAAAATGTGTTCCTGTGTCTTAAGAAATATGTGAAGTTAGCTTATAAGTAAAGCATATCCATTAACCATAATATTAATCCTATTTTCTGTTTAAGTTTTAAGGAATTATTTACATGTATATTTCAATGCTGACTACATGTCATAAATAGGGTATTTTTGTATGGCTTCACATTTTTGGGCAAAAATAATGTACTGTATATTTCTTCTGCTTTAGTTGAAAAAGAACATACTCTTGGGTCAACTTACCTTTTTAATCTAAGAGGTCTCAGTTGAAATTGGCTTTGAGTTTGCTAATTACAAAACTCAACAGGGGTTTTCCCTTATTTGGTGTAACTCATATTTCTATTCATTAACCCCAGTTTTAAGAAGATTAGAAAGTCTGAACTTAAACAACTTTAAGTTTGAAGAACATCCCTTACCCTTGTGATACCTTTAGATACTTCAAGTGCAAACTCACACACACACACACACACTATCTAATTCCAAATCTTTTGTGGTTGTGGGGAGTGGGGGTGGTAAAACTCATACATTTTTAACTTCCCAACTATACAGTGCTTCAGGGAGCTGAGAAATCAGTCATTTTTCTTCATTCTATATACTGGGAAAATTTATGTCAATCTGAGTTACAAGAAAATAAGGGTTCTGAAGGGCAATCCTGCTAGCGGCTTTTCGCAGGGCCAAGCCACTGGGTTCAGATGCTTTCATTCTGGTGAAAAGATCATTACCAGGCCACTCTGGGAAGCAGGCCCTCCTGTAAATGTGCTCCTTTGTTATGAATATGGAACAGATGGAGCCAAATCTATCTGCTCCGTAGGAACAAAAACACTTACAACCCAGCTCTCTCTATTAAAGACTCTACTTAGCTCCTTTATACCGTCGGCTTTCTGTGCACTGCTGTGAGGTTTTGACTTTATAGAAAAAGGCACTTCATAAAAGCAACAGTTCTTACTCTTAAACCAAAGTGGCCTAAGAACTAAAGAAGATGAATACATGGTTTCACCCACAGGACTCCTTGGAGATAAGCAGATATTCAATTAGGGGTGTGTGCATGCACGCACACTTGAGTGTGCGCACACATGCATGCACCTGCACATATACAGAAGGAAGACGGTATTAAAGTACGGGAAATGTCTGCATTAAAACACCATGAAAATAGGAGAGTTATGAAGATGTCATGTTTCACATTATAAGGATGGCATCTAATTGCTGTAGCATAATAAAATACCAGGTTTTAATTTTGTATATATGAGGGCTGCACAGAAAAACCCAGCCATAAATGTGTCTGTTTTCATGTTACATGGCTAGATACTTTCTGGACAGCACTCAAATGTCCGTAAGGCTGGCAAGGGCTGTCTTTTTTTTATTTTTTATTTTATTTTTTATTGTTTTTGACAGAGACAGACAGAGACAGAGAGAAGGGGGAGGGCCCAGAGCAGTCTCCATAGTTGTGCATCATCCGTTTTCAGCATGGTTTCATTCCACACAGGTGGATGGGGACCACGCAGGGTGGGAACTGGGCTGGCGAACTCCCATATGGGAGGCACAGCCCTCAAGCTAGGGGCCGAACTGGGGGGTGGGGGTGGGGGGCAAGAACCAAACTGGGGCCTCCCGCATGGGAAGCATACCTCAGTTCAGCCTAGGCTGGGATTCGATCCTTGGTCCCCAGGGCTGCAAAGCGAACATTCAACTCACTGAGCCATCCCGGCTTGCCCAGCAAGGGCTGTCTTGAACAAAAACTATGACTATGCACAATAAAATAGTGGGGTAAATATAATTAGTAACTAGGATCGTACTATAAAACAATGACTATGGAATGCTTCCTCATTATGAAAAATAATAATTACTTTCAGCACCATGTTAATTTGCTTTTATAATCTGAAAGATGTAAGTACTACAGGTAAAGTCAATGTGTGTGCTT
Organism: Craseonycteris thonglongyai; assembly: GCA_004027555.1. Classification (NCBI taxonomy): domain Eukaryota; kingdom Metazoa; phylum Chordata; class Mammalia; order Chiroptera; family Craseonycteridae; genus Craseonycteris; species Craseonycteris thonglongyai. Next base: position 9,546 of record PVKE010030717.1, read on the forward strand.
CTTTACCACGCCAATGGGCTGGAGCACATCAAAGTGTATACCCACACTGTGCTATTGCCAACATAGGTGTATTGGCAGACAGCTAGGTAAGTTTCACAGGCTTCCGTACATGGATGCACAACTGTATATATCCTTCTCCTTGTTTAGCAAGGGGAAGGGGGTGGCTGTCTTATTTCACTGTGTTTATTATACTGATACATTTAAATTCTGGTTGCCTCTTTGGAGATCATTGAAAAAAATAGAAATTTTGTGGCAGGATGCTTTGATTCTGACTAAATCAAGTCTTCCGGCACATTTCCTCCTGCCAGTGGAAGCACAGCTTGCCTGAAGTCGTAACCTTTGTGAGAGGAAAGGAACTGGCCTTGAAGCAGATCATGAAGCAGATGTTTTATGCCAAATCAGAATCTGGGGATACGTAGGCTACTGCAAATAAAACTCTTCTTCTGTCTGTTCAATCATTCCAATTCCCTGCAGTGTGAAATATGAACTTGCCAACAAATGGCCAGCATGCTGTGCCTCCCAGCAGGGAGGGTAAAGTGCCACAGCTGTGCCAGAGACTGGAAAACTCAAGACGCGTATGACATGTTCATTAGTCCTCGCATACGACCAGGGCCAGAACCAGGCCATTCTCCAGAACCCATATGCAAGGCAGGAGCCAGACTTCTCACTACACCCACAAGTGAAAAGACATTATTTCTACCAAAATGAGACACATGACGTGTACTCATCTCTTGGATGACCCTGGAAGGTTAGTCTTTAAAACAAGAAACCAAAAAAAAGCAGCTCCTCTCTTGGTATAAAGAGATTGAAAAACTGTCTGCCAAAGATCATAGCTTCTTCCTGACTGCATTAGCAGCCTGCTCTGTGAGCAGTAAGAAAATGAAATAATGAAATTTACTTTGAGCCTCGAAGCATCAAGGAGAGATTGAAATGGCCCAGTGAAGAACTTATCAGAAAGATATCTCGTCTTTATTGGAAAGATGCAATTGTGGAAACTGTCTGGCTCACCTGTTACAGGGCAAATGTTACACTACTTCCTTCTACTGCATTGACCTTCTAGTTCATTTTACATAACAGTTTCCCAATCATAAGAGTTTATCTAAATTAAAGAAAAGTAAAATTAGACTAACAAGTTTCAATTTGAGGTCCTTGGCAGCTCATTTAACACACATATGCACACATACCCATATAGCTGTAATCCTAGAATATAAATATCCCATACTCAGTTCTATTGTGAGATTTTTCAAAGGTTATTCACATGCTTTCTAGTGCCACATTCTTTCAATCATGAGCTCCTTAAATAGAAGTCACTGCATCTGTAAACATTCCCTTGCAGTAGTATTTAGCAGAATATTCTCTCTATGCAGAGCTATTTTAAAAGAAAAATAAACCTTAATATGGAATTATAATCCAAGCATAGGCATAGGCATAAAAAGACAGATTAGCAGCTAGAGAAGCCACTGTAACCCCCTGTACGTAATTTCTGAAAAAAAAAAAAATGCTTGAAGTTTATCAATCTTAAAATAGCCCAGATCATCTAGTTTTGGACGATGGATTATTGGAATATGACTGCTATGATCCAAAGCATGACTTAAATCATAAGGATATTTTCAAGAAGTGAAATGAGTTGGAAGTAATTTATTATTTTGAAATAAAGCCAAATAAGTACACATGGTACAAGCTCAAAATGTTAGACCATTATCACAACTAATGGCCAAGTTCTCATTAGTTTAGCATTTCCAAACGAATGCTGTAGTCAATAAATCTTTTGTGGAATAGTTACAAATGTTTGTTTTACGGGATTAATAATAAGACCTACCTTTTTATTTCAGGATTCTTTTGGCACCAATTACTCTAGAATATTATTTCTCCATAATGTTTATTTTTTTTTCTATTTAACATGACCAAATACAAATTAGAAACATGAAATTATTTCTTAATTGATATGGAGCTTGGTGGGAGGGAACTTCATTTCAGGATGCATAATAATATGATTATAATAGTACCATTTACCTACTATTTCTCTGAGCCAGGCACTATGCCAGGTTTATTAAATTTAATCCTCTGAATAGTTCTGCAAGGCATGTATTATTATCCTCATTTCAGAGAAAAGAAAACTGAGGCTTAAAGGGATAAATAGTTACCAATGACATATGCATACATAGCCAGTGTATGGCAGACTGGATATTCAAATCCAAGTTCTTCTGAGGCCAAAACTCTAACAAGCTCAGTTTATGGTATAAATCATACTTTTCTTCATGACTGCTTTGCTTCAAAAATTTGTTCAATAATTTCCCAGAAGCTCTAAAAGTCCTCCCCAAAGAGTCTAAGGGTCGGTTAAAACTTGGTAGAACTTAAATGTGTAATCTCAAGCATTCACAGTAGGTTTCCATAAGAAACATGAGTGGGAATTTTGCCTGCAGAGACAGGCCCTATGCATCCTTCTAATCAGGTGCATGTCCAGAAGTTTTTTCGTATTATATTACTGTAACTATTGATGTACTCCTAAGTGCCCACGTGCACTACTATAGAAGGAAACAGGAAACAAAACACAGTAACTCAATGTTCTCAAAAGAAAACTGGGTAAATTGGCAGTGTCCTCAGTACACACTCCTAGTGAAAGGAGAGATTTCTCAGCTTGGCACTGCTGCACCTGACCTCCTGGCATCCTCTGGGATCTGGGCAGTTGTTGCCTGTCCCTACCACTGTGGGGCCTTGGCCTGGAGGAGTACATTAGCTGACAACTTTGTAGCACAAGAACCAAAATTAACATGTAAAGTAGAAACTCCTCTTAGCCAAAACCCAACTGAGAACCTCTGTCCGAGGGATGAGCCAGCTCAGCCCAAAGCCACCCGCCTATTTTACACATGGACAATGGCCTTTCCCGTTGCCTCAGAGAAAGAACAGATGCAGCATACTCATTCATTTTTACCTTAAATTCAATAAATACAAAGGCTCACTAATAAACTGCACCAAGGGTGATTTTGTAGCTTTCTGTCTTTTCTTTTTCTCTTGCAATGCAGTATTTGATCCCTAAATGTCTTAGTCAGTAGCACATGTAATATTTTCCTGCACTATCCATTTTCCCAAAATTCTTCCATACGATCCTATCCAGTCAGAGGAACAAAAGGATTCTGCTCCACTCTGCACAGATGGACAAGAGGCCAGAGGGATCCTGGTGGAACTGGAGTCAGGTCATGTTACTCTGCTGCTCAAAACCCTGTGCGGTTCACGGTCAGAGTGAAATCCCAGACTTTTCCCTGACCCCGCCCCCCTCATCCATCACACACCCTTACAGAGCTCCCCCTGTTCATCCTGCTTCAACCATGTGGGCATGCAACTCTCCTCAGGCCATCGGTGTTTTCTTTCCCCTGCCTGGAAAGCGCTTTTGTGCGATGGACACATGGCTTCCTTCCTCACTTCTCTGAGGTCCCTCAAGTGTCATCTATTAGAAAGAACTTTCCTGCTCACACCCTTTTGCTCTCTACCTGTATGTACATCACCCTATATAATTACATAATTAAATTGATCACCCTAGATTATATATACTCATGTAGAATAGGTAGATCACACTATATAAGTATATATTTACCATTAAATGTATATAAAATAGCAATTTCCCTACATTGATTGTCTTTATTCTCCTTACTGTTTCATCATAGCATTTACCAACTACCTGAAATGTTTCATACTTACTCATTTTTTCGTTTATCCTCCACCCCACCCTGGCTCCCCAGTAGAGTGTAAAGAGGGCAAGGATTTTGCCTATTTTTTGCTACTGTGTTCTCATAGTCTAAAATACCATATGGCCAGCAGTATGCACTGAATAAAAATGTGTTGAATGAAGGAAGCAATTAAAGGATAAATAAATGAAAGACAAGGTCACCCCAAGAAAATGCTAGTTTGCTCACTGATCTAATATGAATGCTCACTGATCTACTATGAATGCCCACAAAAATACAAGTTTGGAGTAGAAAAAATAAAATTAAAAAACCAATAACTGAGTAGGCACGAGAGTGTCCTGCACGGTACGTAGGTCCTTAAACTTGCAATAAATGTGAGTAAGTGGCTTATTTTTCAAGAAAGAATGTGGTTATTTTTTTTCTTTCCAAATTCAACTCAGATGCACTCAAAGATATTTGCATAAAGGAAAATGATTTTAAAGTACCTTTGAAAAAGGTTCTACCAATACCCTGGTGATTGTTTTCGAGGCATTTCTGTAAAGGGTGAAGGCAGGTGATGGCAAAATATCTGCCAAGGATCCGGTTCAAGAAGGAAGTCAGGTTTGTGTTGCTCGCTTTTATTTGGAGTAATGCTGAGCAGCTGCAGCCCTAAATAGCTTGAAAATGCATAAGAGGGAGATGCAGATCTGGAGGGGAATCTCATCATCACCATCAATAGCTACATACTGATCACTTCTGCATCCTTAAATCACTGAATCACAACACTCAAGGATGTGAACCTTAGGGGCCATCTAGTTCAGCCTCCTCATTTTACAACTTTAAGAAACTGAGCTTCAGAATTTCAGAGAGGCCAAGAAACCCCTTACAGTTCATCTTACTTGGTAGAAGGATATTGAAGAGGCTGATTTGGCCTAGGGACATTTATCAGAAGAAAAGAAAAAGGATTCACTCAAATGACTTTGGATAGAACCAGGACAAAGAAATCATCCCTGAAGCTTCTTTTAAATACAAAGAACCGGGGAAGCAGGGATGGCTCAGTGGGTTAAGCGTTCACTTTGCAGCCCCGGAGCTGGAGGATCAAATCCTGGGCCATGCAGGCCCATATGCTGAATTTGGGTGTGCCCCCAGTTCATTTCTTGCCGGGACCTATGGGGGAGGCTCCTGGCCCAGTTCCTGCCCTGCACAGCCCTGCGCCCACCTGTGGAGTGAAACTATATGGAAAACTAATGCTGTCAACTATGGAGACTGCTCTGGGCCCTCCCCTTTCTCTCTGTCTCTGTCTCTGTCTCTCTCTCTTCTGTCAAAAAAAACCAAAACAATAAAAATCTTTAAATACTAAGAACCAAATTATTAGGAATTAAATATTTAAAAATTTATAGTATAGCTAGCTTCCTCTAAAATTTATGAAATAGTTTCTTTGAACTTTTTATTTGCTGAACATATTCTTTAGAGTGCACGCAAAATCAATGTGTATAATATATTTATATGTCCCTTTTATAGAAAATAGTATAATTTTACTATTTTAAATAACTGTGGGAAATTGTGGCTACTGCATCTTTGCCTCTGACATAAGGTTGCTCACAGTTATAATTTATTTATTTTTTCTCAAATCTATGGTCAGAAACACAGTCTCAATTAAGGTATCACTCCTGGAGGAAAATGGGAGGCACTTTACAACTCTGTGCTTTATGATTCTATTTCCAGATATCACAGTGGTGAAAAGTGGGAGCTGTCTGTGATACTAATTTGAAAAACTAATGAAGTTATAGAACTGCTTTTTCTTTTAAGTAACTACCAGCCCCTATTCTCACACAGGATATACTGTATTGTACACGTAAAACTTTAGCCAAGGTCACAGCTTCTTCTCAGCAGTAAAATACACACATACCTCACCCCCACCACCCCTACTGCCACCATTTCTAAGAAAGAGGCTTATAAAATCTTATCTTAATTCCTAGGTGTCAAGAATTTCATCCAATTACTCTCGGGGAAATGTTCTTCCATCTCACCTATAGCTATTTCCAAAATTTTCAACTACTTTTGCTCCTTGCAACACATTTGATCCTGAAAAGTATATTTGGAAACTGGATTTTTAGAAATCTAATTATTTAAAAAATGCTCCATGGCTATTGAAAAAAAATTCCATTTCTGTAAATGGAATGATCACTCTATAACTTATCTTTTATAAAATCCTAATTTTCATATATCATGCTTGTTTAAAATGACAAAGACCTGTTTGTACTTCTTTAAGGGCGTAAAAGCAAACAACAATAAAAAAATTAGTTATTTCTTTCTACCCTATTTCAGTTGAAAACTTCCTCTAGAGTGGAAAACATAATTTAAAATGTACTTAGCAGCATCTGTCTGGTCATTTTCTTTAAATCTGCACAGATAAAAATATCCCAGAAGACTGGAGTCCTCACTGTCAGAGCTTTGGTGGGCTCCATGAAAATCCCATAGACTCTCACAGAGGTACACTGTTCATCCATTACCCCTTATTCATTACCCCTTCCCTTCATGTGCCACTGTATTTATAAGCAAGAAGAGGTACACAGTCCCTGCCCTCCCTTACATTTTAGAGAATAAGATAACACAATTTGAAATTGTCATTATTGGTGAAGGAAGAAGCAAGGAGCTTGAAAAGCAGAAAGAGGATGGAAGCTTTGGGGTGAGGTGGTTCCATCAAATCCAAACCAAGAACATGGTCCAAAGTGCTCAATTCTATACCAAACTTGGCACAAAGATGTTGAAAGCTGCCAAGGGGGCAGGCTCAATCAGGACCTTTTGGCAATCTAGACACACTTGTTAATTTGAAGAGAGCACCAGACATAAGGTAGTTAAAAAGCACTTCCTGAATACCTTCACCATATTCACCCAAGGAACTGAACTCATACAGGTAGGGACTGTTCCTCATCATTCATTTTGGATTACCAGTGCAGGAAGCCCCTATATAGCTCCATCATAAAGTATCTTCCAATGATATCAAAGATTTTGGGGACCCTTTGGGCTTAGCAGGCAGAATCTAATGATTCAAAGCATCAGGGGCACCTTCCACACTGGCCTACAGCAGAGCAGGATCCATGAGGGGATAGTGGGGAAAATGCCCAGGAGCAGCTATGTAGGCAGCATGACACCTTTTATAGAACTATATACCAGATGAAACGATTACTGGGGAGTATGAAACTGGCTAGTTTCATTGCCAAAATAGGATTATCAATGTTCAGGACCACTTTGAAGGGATATTAGTGAGTTCTCCCTTCCTCTCACCCCCAGCTCAGTCATGCTTAACGTATTACTTACTATTTTCATCAAAGCATGTGAGATGGACTTGAGAATATTTTTATACATAGAATTATTCGGGTGAGCTAACTAGTCCTCGAAGACAGCTACTGAAATGGTCTGTAAAAGTGGGATGAAGTTCAATAAAGAACAGAATAATGGCAGAGGTAAGCATGGCAGAGTAAGCACAGGTACATCTCAGGGAAAACAAAACCCAGCAGACTGCCAATTACGTGTGCATTGTAATGTCTACTTATTTCTCAGATACAATCAAAGTGTTTTCATGTTTTAGATCTACATTGAAAATAAGACCAGAAAAGTGACAAAGTTATTTAAAAAACTTAAAACCGATCTCATAGGGAAAGCCAGAGGAATCTAAGTGGCATAATTCATGACAAATACATGAATTTTTGCAGGAAGCAACACTAACCTACATTTGTTGCTCATTTCAAATGATGATCAGATGGAAGGATATGGGTTCCACTATACAGAAAGTCTGGTTATGCTGACTAGATATAAAAGCTGGATGATAAATGGCGCTAAAATAGATTCCACATTTTTTCAAGGCTCAGAAAAATATGACTATATGCTTATATTATTATGTTTTAAATCTGAATAAAATATAATAACCTAACCCCGGGGAGCCCAATCTTTTGGCTTCCCTGGACCACACTGGAAGAACTGTCTTGGGCCACAATTAAAATACACTAACACTAGTGACAGATGATGGGCTAAGGAAAAATTTTGCAAAAAAATTCTCATAATGTTTTGAGTAAGTTTGTGAATTTTTGTTGGTCTGCATGCAAAGCCATCCTGGGCTGGATGTGGCCCTTGGGTTGTGGGTTGGACAAGCTTGAATTCTAACCTCTTCTGATGGAAGCAAGGTCCCTCAAAATGCTCCAATGAGAAGACTGGATAAAGAAGTTACAGTATATATACACAATGGAATATTACTCTGTGATAGAAGATGAAATATTGCCACTTCAAACAACATGGATGGACCTTGAGATCATCATGCTAATTGAAAAAAGACTGAAAAAATCAAGAACCATGGCTTCACTTATATGTGGGATATAAAACTGAAAGTAAGAAGAAACAAAAACTCACAGACACAGTCAATAGTTCAGTGGTTACCTGACAGTAACAGGGGGCGGGGGCATCAATTATATGGTGATGAAAGGAGAACTCACTCTGGGTGGTGAGCACACAATGCACTACATAGATGATGTAATGTAGAATTGTATATACCTGGAACCTATGTAATTTTTACCAACTAATGTCACCCCAGTAAATTTAACAATTTTTAAAAATGCCCCAGTGAAAAAGGGATTTCAAAATCTAATAAGTTTGGTGAACAATACATACTGTATCTCTCTCTTTGGAGAGTTACAACACTTGGTATCACTTAAGGCCTGAAGAAGTCTTGCAGGGGAAAATATTAACTTCATTTAACCCATAATTTTCCAAACTTAACTTGAAATTGGCATCACACATTGTAATATCTTAATAATTTTCTTGTTTCTTGGAACCACCTTGGCATCCCCAATGTAGCTCATTTTACTTTTGAAGAAAAGACTCAGCTATATGAGTATGACTGATCCCAGATCTAACTAGAGTTGGGCAGTGGCATTCCACGGCATTTCTTGAATTCTGTTGATGCCAATGAAATAAATCTGGAGATCAATAAACAGGATGTTTTGCATTATTTCTCAGGAAAGTCTTTGCTTTTTCCATATATCTCCATTAAAAGAAAAAAAAAGCAATTAAATGTGAGAGAAATCCTAACTGAAAAATGAGTCCTATTTCTGTAATTTGTTGGAACATAGTAAAGCCTGCAAAAATAATAGACAAAGATAAAATATCACTGTATCACAAACTAGAAATATAAATATTAAATCGATCTGTTGCCCCTGTTTATACTGAAAGAATTTATTACATAGATCTTTCCCCACTTTGTTTTGAACAATTCCACATGTTCTATACTACTACTCATCAATGAAATACATTGTTTTGGCCAGTGGTTGTTTTTGCCTATTCAGCATCATTGAGTATCTTCTTTAGGTTAAAAACCAAAACACAACTACAAAACCTTTGAAGAACTCCTCTTGGGGAAGCCAGGATGGCTCAGTGGGTTAAGCGCTCACTTTGCAGCCCCAGGGACTGAGGATCAAATCCCGCCCCAGCCCCGGCCCTTGTGGACCCATATGCTGAACTGGGGAGTGCCCCCAGTTCAGTTCTCTCTCTGTCTCTGTATCTCTCTCTCTCTCTTTCTTTCTCTCTCTGTCAAAAACAATAATAAATAAATAAATAAAGTACATATCCAGAAATTAAAAAAAAACAAAACACAAAAGAACTCCTTTCTCCTTAATCCATGCAGTCTTGGTGGGGTGGTCAATCAAAGTGCTCTTTATTCTTTCCAAAGGATAGGCATATCTGCCTATCAAATTCCTACTCAGGAACTTGAATCCTGAGTAGAGTGACACAAGTAATGGGAGAAAATCGAAGGCTGGGTCTTGACGAGATGATGCTAATTATCCACTTGTTTCTATGTTCTAGACCCCAGCATTACCTTGGTTCCTATTCATCCTGAGGTCTTCAGTTAGAAAAAAGAAAAATCAATGTCTTCAGTAGGAGAAACGTTCTTCTTTGTTGTTTTGTTTCAGTTAGATAGAACCAATAAATATTGTTTACCAGTAGAGAACCATAATGAATATAGTACCCATCTATTGTGTACTTGGCAAATGAATGGGGCATTATCAAATATTCATAATTATTTTAAGGTTTACACTGTTGGTAATGAGTTATTCCAGAAAGAGAATGGACATAAAAGTTTAAAGTAACATTAAAATAATTTAAGTGGGATTCGTAAAAATATAGCTGCTAAAATACCAGGATTAGACAGTCATTTTGCTTATTTTATCCACAAGCATGACTTGCCAAAATTAAAAAAA
>PVKE010030718.1:0-19434 GCA_004027555.1 Craseonycteris thonglongyai
GATTAACACAATTCTAACATTAACTCTTTGTCCCCATTCTCTAATTTTCTTCTGGTGTTGATTTACTTACTATGTTATATCCCTACTATCTGCTAAATTTCTCACAAACCAAGATTAGAGATTAGGTCATTAGGATAAATACTGTATATTGCCTCTGATTTTCTTACACCTTGCTGAATTGGCTCTTGATTGTAAGCTGCTGGTAGACCATGCTCATTGAAAATTAAATTTTGTGCAGCACTAGTTTTATGAGAAACTAGATTTTTATAGCACTCAGGTCAGCAGATCATGTTTCCACCCCCACATCCTATAATAAAAAGACCTCTTGCATAATCAAACATTTATTCCAAGTGATGGTTCAACACCCCATTCCTCTTGCTGCTGCATTGGATGGAGTATCACTACACAGCACCTAGCACAGTCTTTCCACATAGTAGGTGCTTTGCGGGGGAGCCACGTATATGGTAATGGAAGGAGTACTATGGATGGTGATCACATAATGCAAGGTAGGTGATGTACCATAGAATTGTACACATGGAACCTATATAATTTTTACTAACGTCACCCCAATAAATTGAACAATAAAAAAGCTTATTGAATTGGTTGACTTTTGTGCTTATTGCCTTCAGATTATTTGTCTTTATAATTTAGTCTCAAATAGAAGATACTCCTTTCTGTTGCCATGGAAACCTTTCAATTCCCATGAATTTTGCATATGCGCATACTCATACTGCACAGTTGTATATTTGAATACTTTGTATAAGGACATGTCTTGGATGTGGCCCAAATGTGATACTGATTTCTCATGTGTAGTCTGTGTAGATCACTTTAACCTTGCTAAACCAAAGGTACATACAGCACTGCAAAGAGGACTGGTGAGAAACAAGATGATCTGGTAGGCTCTACCGTTCTATTTTATATGTTTTGAATTTTTGGGTTTTGTGTCTTTGCTTATTATAGTTAGGTATAGGTAGATATTTTATTGATAATCAGGCTATCTATTCATTTGGACATTTTAAATATGTACGATTGCCAAGATTATACCAGCACTGTCTGGAAAGTGTCCAACCATGTAATATGAAAAATAGAGGCATTTGTAGTTGGATTTTTTTCCAGACAGCCTTGTGTAACCTATTGTTAGACGACTTTGTTTTGATTTGGAATGAGACCTATGAACGAGGGTTCTGCTGTAATTCCAACTGCTGATTCACATGATTTTTTAAAAAGATGTTTTAGAGTAGCTTTAGGTTTACAGCAAGATTGAGAGGAAGGGCCAGAGATTTCCCATGTACCCCTGCTCCCACACATCTATAGTCTCCACTATCAACATCTCTCACCAGAGTGGTACATTTGTTAAAATTGATGAACCTATATTGACTCATCATTATCACCCAAAAGCCATAGTTTATCTGAAGGTTCGTTCTTAGTGCTCATTTTATGGGTTTGGACAAATTATAATGACATGTATCCATCATTACAGTATTATACAGAGTATTTTCATTGCCTTAAAAATTCTCTGTATGTCATCTATTCGTTTCTCCCTGGCAACCACTGATCATTTCACTGTCTCCAAAGTTTTATCTTTCCCAAAATGTCATTTAATTGGAATCATATAGTATGTAGCCTTTTCAGATGGACTTTTTTCACTTGGTAATACACATTTAAGTTTTCTCTATTTTGCCATGGCTTGATAACATTTCTTTTTAGTGCTGAATAAAATTCCATGTTTGAATGGACCACAGTTTGTTCATTCTATATGGAGGACAGACATTTGGCTGCTTCCAAATTTTGGCAAATATGAGTCTGCTATAAACATGCAGATGCATGTGTAAAAATTAAGTATACTGATTATTTTCTAGCATTATATGCTAATAAACTGGAAAAGAAAATCCAAGAAATTTAGGAAAGATAAATAGGAAAGGTAAATAGGTGCTCAGGAAAGATAAATAGGAAAGGTAAAAAGGTGCTTTGAGGGTGAGCTTAGAGTCTGAACCATGTGGTACAGGTAGAGAAGACAAGGATCAAAATTCTTAATTATGGCACTGTTTCACAGCATTGTTTTTCTTTATAACCTGTGAGTACTATGAATAGACTACTTAGTGGCACAAAGCCGATATAACCATCTGAAAATCTGTTTTTGCCATGATATTTTCATGCTAACATTTCCTGCGGTGGCGCTCTCATTTAGTTACGTACTTAGAAATTGGAGGAAACATGGTTGCTGTTTGACTGACTGCTAGAGGCCAGTAAGGACAATTTATCAGTAGAATAGGTTTTATTGCAAAGACAAGAGGGACAAAAGAAGTACTAATTAGGGGAACAGGAAACCTCAAACAAGAGTCTTGAGTTTTTACTGTTAAAGCCAGGAAATTGAAGATTACAGTTAGGCATGAGGATAAATACCCCTGGAGGTGAGAAACGGGCCAGGTGAGGTTACTCCTCCCAATAGTATGCTGTAAACCATCTTTCCTGGGGAGCTGGTAATTATCCCAGACATCCTTTACTTCAGCCTAGGACGGGAAGAACAGCATGATGCTGTGAGATAAGCCATTGAGGTTTGAAGCAGTGACCAGAATGTTTGAAGGTGTGAGATAAGCTGTGTGCTAATCTTCTAGCTGACAAAGTTAATATTGTCAGGAAGGGACGTGTGAAATGTGTGGTTTCCAAAATGAAAAAGGGCTTTGCAGCAAAGCAGCCAGGAAGTAAATAAGTGAATGCTTTATATAATATTTATATCCTGTTGACATGTTTTGCACAGAAGTGAATTTGGAAGACAAAGTATAAGAACACTCAAAACATTCTTCACATTTCTCATCTTTCTGTTTTATTAGCAGTGGTTGGAAGTTTGGTGCTTCCAATTTTGTGCTCCTTTATTTATTTATTTTTTAAGATTTATTTTATTGTTTTGAGAAGACAGAGACAAACAGAAGGAAGGGGGTAGGGCCCAGAACAGTCTCCACAGTTGTACATCATCAGTTGTGGCATAGTTTCATTCCACACAGGTGGATTGTGGGGCCATGCCCGGCAGGGACTGAACTGGGGGCCTCCCACATGGGAAGCAAGAACCTTCACCTCCAAGCCATCCTGGTGGTTACCACTCAGGCTGCATGGGCTAGAGCTGGGATTCGATCCCTGGACCCTGTGGTTGTAAGGCAAGTGCTCAACCTGTTGAGCTAACCCAGCATCCCAATTTTATGCTTTAAAAGATCCAAGGCCTGTACTAGGAGTTTTAGTCCCATCTGAAGTTACTACTATTCTCTTCTGATGCTAGTTGTCTTAAGAAATTTGCCTTATCTAGAAATCAAAGTTTAGGGAAAAAATTAAATAAAAAACAAAACCAACTAGAGCTTACAGGGAGCAGCTACACAATTTGGGGTTTTATCATTAATCTTATTCTTTCTGTCTTGAAAATGATAAAAAATCTACATCTTGTAGTGAATTCCTATCAACTTTAACCACGTTGTTCAAGTACACAAGTAGGTTGTCTCTTCTATGTGCTACAGTTACATTAATGAACAAGATGATGAGGTACGCACCCTCTGAAGTTTATATGGAGGAGACAGGCTATGTGTATGTAAAGAGTGTGCTGCATCTGTCTGGCCTCCATCATGAGACCTGACCACCCTTTTACCACAGGATGTAAATCAAAACAAGAAAGGCACATCATCATTACCTCTTTGAGGCAGGAAGATATAAATAACCAGAGCTGAGGTCACAGAGTGGTTTTTCTAGGAAGGGAGTGAGCAGTATGCAGCCACATGTTTCCTAGCTCCTAAATTGTGTTAATGTGCCCGCCACCCCACCATACACACTTCTTCCCAGTGCTGCACTTCAAACCAGACCTGTCAGGACAGAGAACCTAGCTCGGTCAGGGTTTCTGGATTGCAGTCCTGGCATGGGAGAGAGAGACAAAAAAATAAGGGCATTTACTTTTTTGAAGTTTAAGAAATCCTAGCTGTAGTGCTAATCTCATTAAATTCTTCCATGTCTGTTTAGTGAGCAATATTCTTTTTATAAAAATATCTTTCTTAAAGATTTATTTTTATTGTTTTGGGGGGGAAGCCGGGGTGGCTCAGTGGGTTAAGCGCTCCCGGCCCCGGCCCGTGCGGAACCATATGCTGAACTGGGAGCTCCCCCAGTTCAGTTCTCTCTCTGTCTCTGTATCTCTCTCTCTCTCTCTCTCTCTCTCTCTCTGTCAAAAATAAATAAATAAATAAATAAAATATATTTAAAAAATTTAAAAAAAAAAGATTTATTTTTATTGTTTTTGAAAGAGAGACAGGGAGAAGGGGGAGGAGGGCCCAGAGCAGTCTCCATAGTTGTAGGTCATTAGTTTTTCGATATAGATTCACTCCACAGGTGGGTGTGGGGCTGCGTAGGGCAGGAACTGGGCCGGGGGCTTCCGGCATGGGATACTCACACCCATGAGAACGGAACTGGGGTCACACGTTCAGCATAAGGGTTGGCTCAGGCTGGGCCGGGATACCATTCTTGGACCCTGGGGCTGCAAGAAGAGTGCTCAACCTGCTGAGCCACCCTGGCATCCTAAGTGAGCAATATTCTTATTGAACATGTGAGGAAATAGAATTGAAGATTTGGTGTAACTTGTTCACATTTTAGAGCTAGGCAGGATTTGAATCTTGGATTTCAAATGTATTTCACATTTAATGAGAGCCTACTCTAAATTTGCCAGCTCTGGTTGGGCACTTCCTACCTCATTTAATCCTCACAGCCACTGTGGAAGGTAACTATCACTGTTTGTGGTGAATCTGAAGGCTTGGAGAAGTTGAGTGACTTGCCTCACATCACAGGTAAGCTGAGGATGGCATTTCAAGCCAGATCTGCCTGGTTCTAGAATTCATGCTACGTGTGGCAAGAGGTTTGAAAATCCCAGCCCTTCTAAATTCATTGTGTGTCTGTACTCTATGTATTCAGTGAGGCCTTATGTTAAACATGCGCCAGGAATTAGCAATAATGTATCGTTTGGCAAATCCCTTAAATTCTTAACATTAATTTCTTCATTTGGAAAATGGTGACAATAAGGAATAGCTGTCAGCATTGGGAGGTTTCAGTAAGGTCATACACACAGTGTATAAATGATAGTGTCTCTCTCGGTCACCTTCTCCACAACATTAATACTTCTCTCACCCTAACTCCCTATCCCTTCTCAGCAGAAATGAATGAATGAATGAATGGTATTGGGGTAGAGCGTGAGAAATCTTTCTCTGTTTTTGAGATTGACAAAGTCAATCCAGGATTAAGGCAAAGAGAGAAGAAAACGTCCGGCACTAGGTACTCCTGGAGTATCCAGACTCCACCCATGAAACTGGTTACATTATTAAATGAAACTAGTGTCTGAGAGGTAGTTCAGTTGATGCTGCACATGATGACAAGTGGCAGACCTCAGTGGTAATTCAGAGATGACGGATTGCCTCAGGGGACAGAAGTAGGCCCACTGAGGGCCAAATAAAGGTCAGCATAACCTAGACTGGGTTCTACAGGTCAGAACACTGAGTAGACTGTGCTTCTAAGCTGTTCGGAGGAGGAGGCAGACACAAGGAAACTGAAGAGCGGGGAGGTCATTTCAAGCCCAGTAGTTTAGTGGTGGGTAGAGGTTGGTAATGGAAGAAAAGAATAAGCAAGGAATTTTGTCAGAACCTGTTGAAATAGGGGTGCGTTTTTTCCTACATTATCAATTTCCCCTTCTGTTCCTACCTCATTCACTCCTCTTCTTGCACACTCCATAATAACCACTGTCACCCGATTTTGAGAGCAATTTAAATTGATTTCATAGACCTGTATGTCAGAAGATTGACAAGGCCTTACAAAATGAAAGTGAACCTCAGTGAGATATTTGGATATGTTCTTGCAGGCTCTGGTTTATAGAAACTGAGTTATAGAAAAGTATTTTTTTTTTTAAGCTGGTAAATTGTAGGTATTTATGAACTAGTATTCATGGACAAAACTCAAATACAGGATTAATTCACCAGTATCTCTTCTTAAAAAAACAAACAAATTTTTCTTACATTTACCTCATGGTGTGTAAATGGAACAACTTTTCTGGAGGGCCTTTGGCAATATGTATCAAAGTTCTTGAATGTGTATACTGCCTTAATCCCCTAATTTTATGTTTAAAATTTTCCCTAAATGTCACACAGTAGGGGATTACCTAAATAAATTGTGGCATAGTTCACATGGGTAATAACTATATGGCTTTGAAAATACATTTAGACAAATATTTTTAAATGAGGAAACATTTATTAGAAAAGAATAGATTGAAGAGATTGTATGGAAATGACACCAACACTGATAGTAAACAAACAGATAAAACACATATTTTGATCATATATAGATAAAAAACTAGGAGAATATACATCAAAAATTTTATAGTTAAACTTTGGACATTTTAAAATAATCTCTAAATAAATTTTTCTTCAATAAATGTAATAGAAAAAAGAAATAATTTTTTTTAATAGTAAGTTATAAGAGAAAGTTTCCAATAGACAGGCTGAGTTAACGAACTTAGTCATAATTTTTCTTATGTATAAGTGTATATACATATTTACGCATTTACATTTTAATCATTTGTTTTTACTAGTATTTTTTTTTTAGATATGTTAGTTTTTGTGAAAGATGTTAGTTCTTGTTTTTAAAAGCTGTGTTCCTTTATCTTTGAGGTACTTTAATGCTGATTTTAAATGCAATTTTGCAAAGTACTAAGTAGTTGGTTAGTGGAAATGGAGGAAAATTGGTCATGACCATCTTTTCTTCACTGTCAACACCAGCTTTTGTCATGCAATTTCCTTTATCACTTTGGTCAAGAGGAGGGGCAGGAAATTTTGAGTTGAAGTCTTATTCAGAGACAATTCATTTCTGTCTTCCGTCTTACAGCCCGCCCAGCGCACAAGGGAGCCAGTTTCTTCCACCTCGTTTCTGGGTCAGCTCTCTCCACCTGCGTCACTGCATGGCACAGACACAGGTAGCAGATGTTTTTATTCCCTAAGGTCTTTGTACCCGAGTATCCTATTAGTCCTACTTATAAAAAAAAGATTCTAGGAAGAAAAGATTCTGGAAATTTGTTATTTTATTTCAACTGACTAGGCGTGAGTATAGGATTGATAGGAAAGCATTCCCATTGATTGCTTCAGATCTACATTTACACTTAAGGAAACGTGACAACTTCATGCAGTTCAGGATTCATGGAAAGGTTTGTTTGTTTGTTGTTGTTGTTTTTAATTTATTGGGGTGACATTAATTGATATCTGTTTGTTTTTTTAATATGCCATAATTTGTGCTTTGTGTTATTAAAATAAAGAAGATGGGCTTGGAGGTTAATTACTTTTAATTTTGACATAATGATTTACATATTACCTTACCCACCTTGAAGGATTTTTTGATAGAAAAGACTCATTTTCCTTAGGAAATTGGAGAAAATGTGAATAGATAAGTTTAGAAAATTTTGTAATTAAAAAAATTTTTTTTGAAAGAGTTATATGTGCAATTTGTTTTTCATATTTTCTATTTCTTGGATACCATCTTTTCATATCGATTAATGTAAGAAGCAAGGTACATTTTAAATATTTATTTAGTAATTTCTTTTTATAAGGAGATCCATTAATAGTTGAATCCCTTATGGATATAGTATCTAATAACTGCCTATTGAAATTTTTATTTTGATGTATAGGCCTCGATGGCAACATCATACACTAAAAGATTCTTTCTAAAATTTTAAGATACATGCAATCATTTGGGATTAAAATAACAGGTATTTGGACTCCAACCTAAAAGATTTTTATTCAGTATATCTTGCATAGAGCACTGTAATCTGGAGTGTTAATCAATCTGCAATTTTAATTCTCAATTTTTTTTTGCAGATGATGTATGGGATATACTTTGGGAAACACTGTAGTAAAGTCATGTTATAACTGAAAAGAATGCGAGAACTTTTTTTTAAATAATTTTTTTATTTTTCAGTTATAATTGACACAGAATATTATATTAGCTTCAAGTGTGCAACACAGTCATTAGATAACTTATAAAGTGATCACCTCGATAAATCTAGTGACCATCTCTCAGCATACATTGTTGTTACAATATTATTGACCATATGCCCTATGCTATATTTTACATCCCCCTGACTATATTAAATTATAATGATTAATTTGTACTTAATTCCTTTCCTTTTCTCACCCATTTCTTCACCCTCTTGCTATTTGGCAACCATCAAAATGTTCTCTGTATCTATGAGTTTTTCTGTTTTATTCATTCATTTATTTTGTTCTTACAGATTTTACATATAAGTGAAATCATAGGGTATTTGTCCTTCTCTGACTTATATCACTTAGCACAGTACCCTTCAGTCCATCCATGTTGTTACATATGGTAAAATTTTATTTTATTTTTTTTTAATTTTTATTTTTTAAAGAGAGAGAGAGAGAGATACAGAGACAGAGAGAGAACTGAACTGGGGGAGCTCCCAGTTCAGCATATGGTTCCGCACGGGCCGGGATTCGATCCCTGGTCCCTGGTGCTGCAAAGTGAGCGCTTAACCCACTGAGCCATCCCAGCTTCCCCAATTTTATTTTTTTTTATGGCTGAGTAATATTTCCTTGTATATGAGTATATGTGCCACTTTTTCTTTATCCATTCATCTATCAATGAACACTTACTTTGATACTTATGCTGTTGTAAATAAAGCTGCAATGAACATATGGATGCACATGTCTTTTCAAAGTAGTGTTTTGAGTTTGTTTGGATAAATACCCAGATGTGGGATTATTGGATCCTTCTTTGTCTCTTATTATAGCCTTTCTTTTAAAGTCTATTTTGTCTAGTATAAGCACTGCTGCCTTAGCTTTGTTTGTTTGTTTTGTTTCCATTTTCATGAAATATCTCTTCTGTGCATTTACTTTCAGTCTGTGTGTCTTTTGATCTGAATTGAGTCTCTTGTAGGTAGCATATGTAAGAAAGAGTTGTTTTTTCTTACCTAGTCAGCCACCTTATATCTCTTGAGTAGAGCATTTAATCCACTTACATTCAAAGTTATTGTTGATAGATATGTAGTTATTTACATTTATTATTCATATTTTTGATCATTTTTCTTCTTCTAAAAGAAGTTCCATCTAACATTTTTTGTAATACTGGTTCGGTGTTGATGAACTCCTTTACCTTTTTTTTTTAATCTGGAAAGCTCTTTATCTGTCCTTTGATTATAAATGATAGCTTTGCTGTGTAGAGTGATCTTGATTGTAGGTCCTTGCTTTTCATCATTTTGAATATTTTGTACCAATCCCTTCTGGCTTAAAATCTTGTGTTGAGAAATCAACTGACAATCTTATGGACCTCCCTTGTATTATAGATAATTAAATCCTTTTCTCTTGCTGCTTTTAAGATTCTTTCTTTGTCTTTAACCTTTGACATTTTAATTATGGTGTGTCTTGGTGTAGGCCTTTTTGGGTTCATCTTGTTTGGGACTCTCTGTGGGCCCTGGGCTTGAACGTCTATTTCCTTTCACCAGGTTAGGGAAGTTTTCCATTTTTCTTTCTTCAAATAGGTTTTCAGTTTCTTGCTTCCTCTCTTCTCCTGAGACTCCAAGATGTGAATGTTGGTGTGGAACAGGTCATTCAGCATCTTTGCCCCCTTCTACCAGTCTCAATGTGGCTTCTTCTGTATGTCCTTAATTATAGGACTTCTGTTCAGTTAGACTTCAGGTGATTCTCAGTGATGGTTTATCTGTAGTTTAATTGTAATTTTGATGTGGTCCTGAGAGGAGCAAGGCACAGCATTTACTTACTCTGCCGTCTTGAGACCTGAGAACTTTTTAATATTTATATATAGATCTGAATGTGAATGTTGTTTTTTTGAAGCCATATTTATAATTTCTCAGAACTTTAAAAATGTAGAATTTGAATAGTTTTAAAGGTGTTTCAGTCATTTGAGTTGGTATAAATTTTGCCTAACATTTGTATATTTTGAGCAAGATTGGCTAGCTGAATATGACTTGGCCTATTTAATCTATTAGTATGTACATTTAAAAGAATTATGTGTTTTCTAATAATCATGGCAGTATTCTTACACAAATTTCTTTTATTTATTTATTTATTTTTATTGTTTTTTGACAGAGAGAGAGAGAGAGAGAGAGAGAGATACAGAGACAGAGACAGAGAGGGAACTGAACTGGGGGAGCTCCCAGTTCAGCATATGGTTCCGCACGGGCTGGGGCCGGGATTCGATCCCTGGTCCCCGGCGCTGCAAAGTGAGCGCTTAACCCACTGAGCCATCCCGGCTTCCCCCTTTTATTTATTTATTTATCTATTTTTATTGTTTTTTGACAGAGAGAGAGAGAGAGAGAGTCACAAATTTCTTAAATAACTCAGTTGCAGTCTATGTGCTTGAAGTAGTTAATAAACATAAACCCATACCACATACATATATACATACATACATGTCTTATTATAGACTGACATTTTAAATTTTCTTTAGGGAGAAATCATACTGATGCAAAATATTTTTCTCTTCATACTCTAGAAATGAGCAATCAGGAAGTAATTTATTCAATGCCAAGGTTTCTCCAGTCTCCTTCAGAGCCACAAAACAGAGTAAGGCATGGTGTTACTCAAATGCTTGGGAAAAATGATGACAAAGGTATGTTTTAAGCATCTAGACTTATCTATCTCTTATGGATTGTCAAACTCTCAAAATTTGAAAAAGTATTTCTATCTATTTTTCTTCAGCTTCTCAGATGGTAATACAAAAACCATAACTGTGTGTAGTAGAAGATATATGTGTGCTTTTTAAAAAAGTTGTGAGTGTGGTGAATTATTTTAAATTGGAAAAGCTAATAGAATGTTTTCATGTAAATTTGGTCAGAAGAATTTTTGAGGCCTTTAAAAGTGAAGAACACACTAGAGTCTCAGGAAAACACTGCATTTTCTAGAGAAATAAAGGTCTTAGAGAATATTTAGGAGATGAAAAATAGGTTTTTATTTAGACAAAAAATATTTTAGATGTCAAATATTTTCTGAAGCTTAATGGCAGCAAAGCTGCATAATGTTTAAAGCAAAAAAGGCATTCTAATTTTTATGTTCTCTCTCTTCTTTCAAATATTGTCACAAACTCTAAATTGAGAATAACTTTTACAGATTTAATTTAGTGATAATATAATAAGAGATACAGTTTTCAGATACCGAGGACACCCAAATATAAGAGAATAAATATAGCATTGTCTTGAGAAAAACAGAATTGATGAGAAACAAAGGAAAGTTGATTTCTAGAAATATCTTTAAGGATGGACCCTCGTTACAGTTGAACCTTCAGATTATCCATTGTTGACTACCAACTTCTCAAAAATATTGACTACTCTTTTTTCCTCTTTATGATCGGTGTGATCATAGCAGGGAGTACACATGCCAGTGTGGATTCTCATAAATGTACATTGTGCCTGTTATCATCTGTGTTTTTGTAAGGGATATATGTACTTTATTTTTAAATGTTTATTTTATTGTTTTTGACAGAGAAGGGGGAGGGCCCAGAGCAGTCTCCATAGTTGAGAGTCATCAGTTTTTGACATAGTTTCATTCTACATAGGTGAGCGGGGGGTCCCACATAGGAGGTACGTCTCTACGATCTGGGGGCCAAAATGGTGGCCTCCCATATGGGAAGCTCTGAACAGGGGGCTACACCCCAGTTCAGCATATGAGTCCACATGAGCTGGGGCCAGGATTCAATCCTTGGACCCCAGGGCTGCAAGGTGAGTGCTTAACCTACTGAACCGCCTGGCATCCCCTGTATGTACTTTTGAAATCCTATAGAGCTGTTTTTGTGTGTAGGATTTCTACAATGGGTGTATGTTAGTCAGAACTCTGAAATTTTAAAGCTGGGATTACTAGATCACAAATTTAAATCAATTTGTATGATATAATTACAGTATGTAAAATTTTTAGAGAGTGTCCGTGTCTTTGTTTCAAACGACATTTCAAATGGTGAAGGTTAGTAGTGGGCCAAGCTATACCCCTGATGATTATTTTCTCTCTTTTTTATTTAAAGAGCTTTCAGTACCCTGGCATCTCATTTCAGTGACTCTTGGGATCCTCTGTTTACTTCTATTGGTGACAGTCATCGTCTTGGGGACAATGAGTGAGTAATTGAAATATGCATACATCCTTCAAATCTGAGTAATAGCACTATCCACTAATTTTGCAGGTATTGCCATGTTCCATCAATTGTTTCCTGGCTATAATTGGGGAATGTCCCAGATAGCTCTTACTTAGTGAATTTTCCTCTGATGCATCCCAGTGTTATTTTCATTTACTTACCTAATTCCAATGACTCTGCAGCTATACTGAGCTGACTTATTATGTATAATATACGAGTATGATAATATTCCTTTTGCTATAAGACTTAGTAATATTCTGTCTATGGAGTTTATATCATTGTGAATCTTAGATCGGGGTGTCCAACTCTTTGGCTTCCTTGGGCCACATTGGAAGAAGAATTCTTTTGGGCCACACATAAAATACACTAACACTAATGATAGCTGATGAGCTTAAAAAAATTGCAAAAATATCTCATAATGTTTTAATAAAGTTTACAGATTTGTGTTGGGCTGCATTCCAAGCTGTCCTGGGCCCCATGCGGTCTGCAGGCCATGAGTTGGACAAACTTGTGTTAGGTAAACAATCATTTTTTGAGAAGAAACTATTCAAAAGAAATTATGCTTGTCTCTTGATTTTTCTAAGAATACAATGAAGAAATGATTTAGTAAAAAGAGTAGTTCTTTACATGGATGTTAGAATCTTGAATTCATCAACTTATATCTTTTATTTGAATTCCTTGGTATCCTTACAGAAAGTCACTAGTATGTTACACACAAATAAAATGACATATTTGGATCTTCTTTTTTTCTCCTAGAGATATTCTATTTACTCTAATAATAACAGTGCTATTCATGTTTCTTAGTGCAGATATTCATACTCAGAAGATCTATTTCCTAAATGTTGGCTGACTGACTTTTACTTTGGTTCAAGTTTGTAAACAATGTGCTAACTATTAAAAAGAAATTAAATAGAATGTTAAGGTCTTACTATCATGATTTTATTCAGATACCTTATTTTGTTTATTCTAACATTTAAGTTGCTAATAGTGAGAGCTTTAATGTTTCCATTTCTATAGTCAGCTTACTGAGGTGTTACTTTCTAAATGTCAAATTGGTGATTAAAGTAATGAAAAGGGTTGATTATCAAAGTGAAATTTTCTGCTCTTACTTTAATTTCAACATGTAAGCATTACAATTATATTTTTGTATTATGTCTATTTTGTTAATTTTAGTTTTTCAGTATATTCAAGAAAAACATCAACAGGATGAAATCCTACAAAACTTCACACAAAAGTACCACATTGTGCAAAATGACAACTACTTAAAAGAGCAACTTCTGACAAATAAGACTTTAGAATGTAACGTTATCAAAAATAAAACCCTTCAGCGTAAAAAGGAACCACTCTCACTCTTAGTAGATAACAACAGATGTCATAGAAAAAAGGAGATCTTTTCAAAATCTTTGCAAAATTCAGGTATGGAGGAAAATCTTAAATGAGGATTGCATAATTTTTTGTTTTTTCTTCTTCTACTGAACAACTTTAATCTGTGTGTCTTAGATATAATAAAGGTATTTGGGTTCTCTTGTTTCAAATATGGGATTGAGACCCCCCAGTTGCCAGTTTGGAATAGTAGAATCCTATGTTTCCCAAAACTCAAGGGCAGTTCTTTCATTCCTATTGCTCCCAGAAGGTGAAATAGCATGCCAGCTCCCTTGAGAATTGAGATCATTTTGGATCTGTGGGGAATTAGTCAGTTCTACTTTGTTGCTGACGTGAAATATGGAGGCTATCAATAAAAATATACTTAGGCTGAAATGGGCACAAGGACTTTTATTTGGTTGGTGTTATAAAGATGTGTGTGTGTGTTTGTGTGTGTGAGCTTCCATTCTGACTTCAGATATTTGGTCTGTTTATGATCAGTATGTACTCCCTGAGTACATCTGCAAGATTTGCTATAGTGTTGATATAGGTGCATCTCTGTGTGATGACACCATTAAAAACATCCAAGAGGGGAAGCCGGGATGGCTCAGTGGGTTGAGTGCTCACTTTGCAGCGCCGGGGACCGAGGATCGAATCCCGGCCCCGCCTGTGCGGAACCATGTGCTGAGCTGGGAGCTCCCCCAGTTCAGTTCTCTCTCTGTATCTCTCTCTCTCTCTCTCTCTCTCTCTGTCGAAAACAAATAAAGAAATAAAGAAATAAATAAAAATATTAAAAAAAAATTAATTAAAAAAAACAACAACAAAAAAACATCCAAGAGATAAAAATATTAAATCTCATACAATAAACTCTGATATCGTGCATAACAATGGAGTAAATTTACCTGGTTATCAACAACTGCTAAATATGTTTAGGACTTAGAGTTTTCAAAGTGGTTTTGCATATTTAATCTCATTTATGCATGGCAAATAAAAATTGCTGTCTCTGTTATTAAAACATTAATAGTATTTTTAAAATTTGGTACATTATACAATATATAATAAAAAAAGGAAAAAAAATCAAAGAATAATGCTCTTTTATTTAGAAAGCATTCCAGCAAATTTTTTTTGAATTTTATTATTTCTGAACAGTTTATTGAGGCATTAATAATATACGAAAAGCTGCACATATTTAATGAATAGCTTGATGAGTTTGAACATATACATACACTCATAAAACTATCCACAGTTAAGGTAATAGCAATATCCATCACCTCCAAAAGTTTCCTCATGTCCCTATTCTAATTTTTGTGGTAAGAACACTTAACATGCCATCTATCCTTTGACCAAGTTTTTAAGTACACAGTACAGGAGTGTTAACTGCCGGCACCATGTTGTACGGCAGACCTCTGAAAGTCATTCATCTTGTACGAGTGACACTTTACACCCATTAAGCAACTACCCATTTCCCCTCTTACTTGTCCTTGCTAACCACTATACTACTTTCTGTTTCTTTGAGTTTGATTGTTTTAGATATTACATATTCATATAAGTGGAATCATGAGGTATTTGTCCTGAGACAGGCTTATTTCACTTAGTATATTGTCCTCAAGTTTCATTCATGTTGTTGCAGATAGCAGGATTTTCTTCATTCGAAGGCTGAGTAATACCCCATTCTATGTATGCATCACAATGTTTCTTTATCCATTTATCCCATAATGAACTTTTGGGTTATTTCCATGTCTTGGCTATTGTGAATAATACTACAGTGAACATGTCAGTGCAGATATCTCTTGGCATCCCAGAATCTTGATGAACCTCATATTACCATTATTGAGAGACATTAAGATTCTATTTAGTTGTGGAAAGCTACTAATTCTGTTGCTCTGCTAAACAGAATGCCGGATAACAAAAAGTTTAACGTTTCACCTTATATGTTGTAGGCAAACTCTCTGAAGAACACTGGTCCTGTTGTGGAGTAAACTGTTACTATTTTACCATTGAAAATAAGACCTGGAAGGGATGTAACCAGACTTGCCAAAGTTACGGATTTTCTCTTTTGAAGATAGATGATAGAGATGAACTGGTATCATGGTTACATTTACTTTTATTCTCTTGCATTCTGTCTCGTGCCCTCAGACCCAACATGTTAAGGACAGGCGGAGTCCAGAAAGGAACCTTCAGTTATTCTTTGCATAGTGTCTGTTGAATGAGCACAAATTATATACTAAGAGTCTCCCAGGAGATTGCCTACTAATAGGAGTGTGGTCTTGCTATTTACTAAGCATTCAATACATATTATCTATCATGAGGGCCATTATTATTTTCAAAAGGGAAAAACCCCTTTGCATATGCAGTTTTTTGGGGCTCTGCAATCATCTCTCTTTCTAAGAATCTGCAGGAAAACTGCTTACAGAGAAGGGTGCCCTTTTTTACTTTCTTTCTTCCTAAGCTTTATTATATTTTTTGATGGACAGAGAGAGACAGAGACACAGAGAGAGAGTGAGAAGGGGGAGGGCCAAGAGCAGTCTCTATAGTTGTACGTTATCAGTTTTCAACATGGTTTTGTTCCACACAGGTGGGCAGGGGGCCATACAGGGTGGGAACTGGGCCAGGGGCCTCCTGTATGAGAAGCACACCCCAGTTCAGCATGTGGGTTTACACGGGCCTGGACAGGGATTTGATCCTAGGTCCCTGGGGCTGCAAAGCAAGTGCTTAACCTGCTGAGCCATCCCAGCTTCCCCTTCTTTTTTTTCAATTGTTAAATTTATTGGGTGGGCATTGGTTGGCAAAAATTACATAGGTTCCAGGTATACATTGTCCATGCATTACCTTATGTGCTCACCACCCAGAGAGTCAGCTCTCATTCCATCACCATATATTTGATGCCCCTCTTTACTCCCCCAGGGTGCATTTCTTTTGATGAACTACTTAACCATCTGGTATATACACCTGGAATGAGTAGTTATTTATACCTATATGGTGGCAACTAAGAACCTGGAGCAACATGGTTTCATAATAGTTACGGCAAGGAATGCAAGCGCTGGGCTCAGTGGTCAGTTCCAGCTCTGCACTTGCTAGCTGGGTGACGTCACCTTTGGTATATGACTTCACCTCTCTCAGCGTCAGCTTCCCCACCTGCCAATGGAGATAACAATGAGAAACATAAAACGTTTTACAAATTAGCCTCATGATGATTTTCTATTGCATCTTCAGGTGACATGTGCTCAATCAATATTCTTCTATGTTATATCAAAATGTATATCTTTCAAACAGAGTTGCAAAAAGAAAATACAGTGATACAATATAAAAATTATCTTTTTAATTTATTACTAAAGAAAGCTATATACACGCTATGTTTTTACAGAGAACTGTTTTCAAAGATGAGCCTTGAAACCTGTATTTATCATTTAGGAAACAACACCAAATTTATATGAAAATCTAATAGATGTTTTAAATCATAATAAAGAAGAATTTATGATGTCAAATCATAAAATACTGTCTATGTTTGATGCAGTAAAACAGTTAAATTTAAACCTATATTTTAAAACACATTCAGGCATTGAATCAGACATTACATAATATGTCACTTTGATATATTACAGTTCTGAACTAGTAAATATTTCCAAGTACCACCTCCTTTTCCTTTATCCCTCCCAACTACTAAACTATAGCAAGATTTTCTTTTATGAGGCTGAAGTCTACTGTATACCTCCCCACATACAATTGTCATTTTAATAAATCTGTTTTGAAGATTTGTTTTTGACTATATATATATATATATATACTCTTTAAATATTTTTCTGGAGCATGATTTTGAATCGGTTCATGAAGTATCATAAACTATTGAACAAATCTATTGTTAAATATGTAGATTGTAATTTTCCCCAAGCTTTAAATAACCAATGACACTGGCAGCCAGTTTTGACAGGAATAAATAATCTAGTAGGAGAAAATTAGGTTGGAAAGTGCAAATACAGGGAGTGAGGATAGAGAGGGTTTTCTAGGGAGGAGGGACGCAGTGTGATGTGGAGAGTGTGGCAGAATACTCGCCTTGGAAGCAGCTGGCGGCTCTGCGGCCTTCTCTTCACTCATCTAACAGCTGGGGATTTAGTCACATGATCTGTTTTGATTCCTTTGTAGAAGTTCCTTCAACCTCAGATTCAGCAAAATAACTACTGGATTGGATTGTCGTATAATGAAAAGGAGAGGAAATGGGAATGGATTGATGGTGGAATCTAAGTCTGAAATGCATTCAAATTCTAACACTGGGGTTGGAGTTGATAGTGTATCTAAAAAGTGTCTTCTCTCTTTTCACACAGTTTAACTTATTTTCAAGTAGAGGTTATTGGGTAAGAATAAGTAGAATGATTAAGAAAGTGTTAAAAAGGAAGAGAAGCGTTATAAAGAGTGAATAATAATGAAATTAAGATGCTAAAGGGAACACATGCTCAGAAGTATGTGTTATGAGGTATACAAAAATGAAACAAAATCGTAAGTGATATAAAGTGGTTGGATCGTTCCGATTTAGCCATAGTGATCCCTCTCATAAGCACAAATGACTATGTTGAGTATCCCCCAAATTCATTTGAAACCTCTTTACATATATGTTTACCTGTTACTTATAAATATAAATATGAGTATGCACACAGACTTACTCTATAGTCCTTTTTTTGAAGTGCAGTATTTTGTGAACTCTTGGGTTTCCATTAAGTTATAATCTGTTAAATTGCGAAATGATATTTTTAAAATCTGAACTATTATATCTTTATTTCTAGGAATCCTGCTTTATGTTTTCAAATCTCTTTGCTAGGTGCTCACATTGTCAAGCTTTCCTTTATTTCTTTAAACATATTAAATGTACTTACTTTATATTTGGTATGTGATAACCCTAACATCTGAAGTTTTGTGGGCCTTATCTATTGTTTCTGATGGCTTTTGCACATGATGCCCTTTCTTTGTAGTGTTTAGTGATTTTTTTTTTTTTTGAACTGCTGAGGAAATTATTTGAGAACTGAGATGAAGGTGACTTCCTCAAGAAATAATTTGCTTTTGTTGGATACCTTGGGGCACTATGAATCTGGTCAGTTTTAATTGTAGATTTGACCCTGAAAGTAGTGCAGTTCTGAGCTACAACCCTACAAAGATGTCATGCAGGACATTACCTTAACGTAACCCTAGCCTCTGAGGACACTCCCATGCAAACTCTGTCAGAGGTCAGAGAACAGAAAGGCTCATGGGCCAAATTCAGATGCTGGAATCGCACGATTAATTAAATCAGTTTAAAACACATCGTATTGTGTAAGGGGAAAAAAATGGGATTGCTTATCACACTTGTACGGATGGGATACATCCATCTTAGGATATGCTTAGGATAAGGTGCAAGTGGGTGTAGGGATCCCCTGAATTGGGGGTTGTACTCACATGGCCTGACTCTGGTGCAGAACACTTCCTGGATGAAGGCGTGGTTTCCAGGAACAGACTTGAGGTTTTAGCAGGAGGCCCAACAGACAGAAGGTTCTTGTGGCCAGCACATACATTTTCTCTATTGGGAGATGCAGGGGCACTTCAGCCAGGCTACAGTTGCAACTTCCAATCAAGCCGATGAGCTGCCTATGGGTTTTTATTTGTGTTTCTTGGGCTAAGGGCCAAAATGAGTGTCACCAAAGGGTAGAAAACTTAAGACCTCATGAAGGTTGGGTATCTATATACATCGTGTGTATTTTGTGTCTGACATTCAGTGTCTACTTGGTTTTTCCTTTTTTATGTCAAGCACAGGTGCCCACCTATCTGAACTAAACATGTCTCCTGGTTCCTAATTTACTTATCCATACATATCTTTCTGCGAAGGCCTCACAAGCTACGTAGTTTTGTTTATCTTCCTGATTTGTTTCTCCTCCCCCCCCCCCCCCCCCCCCCCCC
>PVKE010030719.1:0-19462 GCA_004027555.1 Craseonycteris thonglongyai
GGGGGTGGGAAGGGGGGAGGGGGACTCAAATGTATGATAGAAAGAGAACTGAACTCTGTGTGGGGAACACATAATGCAACATCTAGACAAAGTACTGTTGAATTTTACACTTGGAATTTATGTAATTTTTACTGACCAATGTCACCCCAATAAATTTAACAATAAAAAAGAAAGAAAAAGAAAGATGAGGAAGGTAAGAGAGGCACCTCTAGCTACATTTCCCTACCCTATTGATACTATATAAGAGCCCACCTATTAATTGCATTGAAGGCCTGATTTTCTGTACATCTTGCTCACCTCATCTCTACATTTTATGATTGTTCTGGTTTATATACCCATATATTCAGAAAGAAATTCTAGTTTTCATGTCTCCTCTCTTTCCTCACCTCTACCACCAAGCTAGATTTCTAAACTTTTCACCTGGTTATAAATATCCCCAGCAAACTTCTCTCAGAGAACTCAAATGATTTCTCTCAGTCTTCATTTACCTTCGTCTTTCTGCAACATTATCTCTGGCTCTCTTCTTCTTTTTGCTCAGTCATTCCTTATTTACTTTACAGTCCCATGACAGATAGCTGAAATAAAGAAAAATTTGATCTAAACTATAGAACAACTGCCAGAAACATTCTTTTTCTGAACTTATAATTACAATAGAAAATCTTTCTTGCAAAATTTTCATTTTTTTATGGATGAAAAAATTGTGGGACTAAGACTCAGGAAACCTGGAATTCAAGGCAAAGTCTAATTACTAAGCAGTAACATGATCTTGGACCAAAAATAACCTTTGGTCTTCTGACTCATCACCTGTGAAATTAAGGAGATAGACTACATGATCTCTAAAGCGTTTTGTTTCAGACATCTTTTAATATTTCTGAAAGCTCAAGAAATGATTCTATACTCTATTTACATGCCTTTGGTCAAATTATTTTACTATTATGAGTTTCAGCTCAGTGCGTCATCTATGTAATAATGCTATATTAAGAGGGAAAAAACCCACCCACCTTCCAATAGAGAGCATGTATAAAGACACTTTCTAAGGCCAAACTGCATGAGTTCAAATTCCAACTCCATCACTTCTTGGCCGTGATATATTAAGACGGTCATTTAGGGGATGCCAGAATGGCTCAGCAGGTTGAGTGCTTGCTTTGCAGCCCCAGGGTCTGAGGATCGAATTCCAGCCCCGGCCCAGGCAGACCCATATGCTGAACTGGGGTGTACCCCCAGTTTTGTTCGCACTGAGGCAGGCTTCCTATGTGGCAAGCCCCCAGTTCAGCTCCCACCCACATGGGAGGACTGCAGCTTGCAGGGGCGTGCCTCCCATGCAGGAGGCCCTGGAAGGTACCTGCCCTGCACAGCCTCGTGCCCACCCGTGTAATGAAATTATGTAGAAAACTAATGATGTGCAACTATGGAGACTGCGCTAGGCTCTCCTACTTCTGTCTCTTTATTTCTCTTCCTTTGTTAAAATAAAGAAGAGAGAATCACTTAACCTTTCCTAGCTTCAGTTTCCTCACCTGAAAAAGAAAAGGCATAATAACTGCTTTTGTCTCACTGAGTTTTGAGAATTAAATGAGATAATGCATGGAAAGCTCTTAGAAGAGTGTTTGCTACAGGGGTGCTATGTACATGTTGCCATTATTATTAATGGATCTTAAAATTGGTTGAAAATGAATTATTTAAATATTGTTTTACCTTTTTCATTTAACTATGTATGTAGCACTGGTAATTCATTCACTGCTTTTGAAAGTTTAGGTCATTGAAAAGAAGAAACTGATAATTTTAAGTATGGACTCATACTCTAATATTTCAATTCAAAAAGTAAACATTATCTCACTTTCACTTATATTAGCAGAAAATGTGAAAAAAATATTTTGATTGGCAAAGTCATCATATATATGAAATCAGAAATTTAAATTTTTTTTAATTAAATTTATTGGGGTGATATTGGTTAGTAAAATTATATCGGTTTCAAGTGTAGGTTTCTGTAATATGTCATCTGTGAGTATATGTTATTGCATTGTGTGTTCACCACCTAGAGTTAGTTCTCCTTTCATCCCCATATATTTGACCTCTTTTCCCTCTTCTCCCACCCCTTTTCTCCCTTACCCTCCGGTAGCCACTGAACTGTTGTTTGTGTCTATGAATTTTTGTTCATTTTTCTTGTTTGTTGCTTTCAGATTATATTACACACGAGTGAAATCATATGATTCTCTCTTCCCCTGACTTATTTTGCTTAGATGATCTCAAAATCCATCCATGTTGTTGCAAGTGGTGATGTTTTATCTTTTCTTATCTCCAAGTAATATTCCATTGTGCATATGCAGTACATTGTCTTTAGGCAATCATCTATCAAAGGATATTTGGCTATTTCCATGTCTTAGCCACTGTGAATAATACTGCGATGAACATAGGGGTGCATATATCTTTTCAGATAAATGTCTTCTGATTTTTGGAGTAGATACCCAGAAGAGGGACTGCTGGCTCATATAATAACTCTATTCTTAATATTTTCAAGAACCTCCAAGCTGTTTTTCATAATGGTTGTACCAACTGACATTCCCACCAGCAGTGTATGAGGGTTCCTTTTTCTTCACAACCTCTCCAACACTTGTTATTCCTTGTCTTGTTGATAATAGCCATTCTAACAGGTGCAAGTTGGTATCTAATTATGGTTCTGATTAGCATTTTCCTAATAGCTATGGAAGTTGAACATTTTTTCACATATCTGTTGGGCATTTGTTTGTCTTCTTGGGAAAAACATCTGTTCAGGTCTTCTGCACATTTTTTAACTGGATTGTTATTTTTCTTTTTTTGAGTAGATTATAGTTCTTTATAGCCCCTTATTGAAGGTGTTGTTTGCAAATATCTTCTCCCATTATGTTAGGTGTCTCTTTGCTTTATTGGTGGTTTCCTTTGCTGTGCAGAAGCTTTTTAGTTTGATATAGTCCCATTCATTCATTTTTGCTTTTACTTCCCTTGCCTTTGAGGTCAAATTCATAAAATCCTCTCTGAACCCTCCTTCTCCTTCTCCTCCTCCTCCCCCTCCCTCTCCCCCTCCCCATCCCCTTCCTCCTCCTCCTCCTCCTCCTCCACCTTCTCTCTCTGCACATGCACTGAGAAAATACTTTGTGAGGACACAGCAAGTATGTGGGCATCTACAAGCTAGAAAGATGTCACTAAAAAACAAACCCGACAGCACTTTGATTTGGAATTTTTAGCCTCCCAGACTGTGAAAAACCACATTCTGTTGTTTAAGCCACCAGGTTTGGGATATTTTTTTGATAGCCCTAGCAAATAAATATATCATTTCTCCACATATTTTTCAGCATTTAGTATTGTTTCTATTTTTTATTTTAGCTATTCTTATGAATGTGTAGTAATATTGCATTGTGCCTTTAATTTGCATATCTCTAAGGATTAATAATGTTGAGTATATTTTCATATATTTATTTGCATTTTGTTTATGGTCTTTGATAAAATATTTCTTAATATCTTTTGTCTATTCTATGATGGGTTTTTCTCTTTTAATTATTGAGTCTTGGAAATTCTTCATTCATTCTAGACATGTCAAATATGTGATTTACAAATACTTTCCTTCACTCCATATTTCTCTTACATGTATGCTTAACCTCTTCACAGAGTCTTGTACAAAGAAAAGTTTTAAATTTTGATGAAGTTCAATTTATCAATTTTTTTCTTTCATGCATCATGCTTTTGGTGTCAAATCTAAGAATTCTTTGCCTACTGCTAGATACCTGTTGATTTTTTTTCAAAAGTATTATAGTTTCATGTTTTACATTCAAGTCTCTGATTTATTTAAAGTTAATAACTTTAGATGGTATAAGACTTAGGTTGAGATTAATTTGTTCACTATAGAAAGGGTTCTATAGGACTTGTTCCTGGTTCCAGGCATGTAGTAAACTAGAATGGTTAATCTGGATCCCTACATGATCTCCACCGACACCACTGGAGTGGTTGCCCTGTTACCACTGAGTGGTGGTAAACATTCTTACTCTCCACTAGGCTTCTCTTATACAACTCTGTGGGGGAAGGAGAGGGACAACTGGGTACTGTGGAGTGGTGACAGCCATCAAGTCTCCCTATGTGACCTCCCCTAACATCTGGTTCTGATCTTTAGACTAAAAAGAGAAAACTTTGGTTTTTGTTGGGGCTTGTCTGTACCCATTGGCATTTCTGGGTTACTGTCCTTTATAGCTCAAGGTCTCAGATATATGAAAGACAAAAAACACTCAGGGAAATCACCACTCTCTTTTTTCTCCAGTCCTAAAATCTCCTAACCCTCTGCCTTCTTTTTTTTTTTTTTCCCCAGAGTTGTATGCTTGTTTTATTATATAATATCCAGAGTTTTAGTTGTACTTTGCTAAAAGAATAAGAAAAAGTAAGTAAATTCAGTCATCCCAGAACTGGAAGTTCCTGAAAATGCTCTTTCAACTAGAGTATAGTGGACATCCCACTGGAGGCTCAACATTTGGACACCATTCATTGAATTGTGGAATCTTCCATTTCTGGACTCTTGGGTGAAGGCAGAGCTTCACACTAGATGAAAGCTAGGGCCTGGGCATGTGACTTAGTCTCATACAATTTGATACCACCATGAGATTTTTATTTTGGAATAAATGGCACATAAAAGAAAGCATAGCTGAGAAGTTATTTCAGTGCTGATATAATTGTGGGTCCAGTGGTTAGCAGTGCCAGTTCCAGCACTCAGTGTCCAATGGAAGCTACAGTGGTACCCTAACTAGCCTGTTCTAGTGATGATACCTGAGTTGGTATTCTGGCCATCTACTTGGTCTTTGACCATTTCATTGAGGTTCATCTTTTCTTTTTCCCTTACATTTTATGATTCCCATCGTATTTTTCCACTTAAATTTTTTCCTGTTTCAGTTAACCAGAGAGAGATTTTGTACACATTTTGAAACAAAATGTGTACAACAGGGACTGTTAGTGTCCCTACTGGAAAACCATTTGCAGTGATTGTGAACTGGGCTCATTTCCTTTCAAAAGTCCAGTGTGAGGCTAAAATACTATTGATGAAAGAAGAACTAAACAGTAGGAGTATATTGTAGCCAGAGAGAACTGTATCTGCTGCTTAGAAATAGGAGATCCTGAGAGATTAAAGAAAACAAGTGAGAGAGCTCAGATGAAAAAGAGAAGCAACACTTTCAGCACTTGAAAACCTCTTAAATTTAACCCTTGCTCTTTTCTAGAACAAATAATATATGAGGTCTGACCAAAGTAATTCCATAAAGCCATAAGACTTGCTTTTTCTCACCTGAAATGGATAATAATTTGAACATTTCATCTATAATGTCATATAGTGTGCTTGAGAGGGTTATTGTTATGTTACATAATCATATACTTATGCTTTTTGTAGTAAACAATTTGGCATAGATTACCAGCTCATAGAAAAGAAGTGTTACTTCTGCCAGGGCATTATTTTTGCTGGACCCAGTATATTCTGCTCAGAGAAGTTTGTCTTTGTAGCCTCAGTTACTATTTCAAAGCATAAAAAACAAACAAACAAACAAAAAGGTACAGGAAATGACTTAAGAATAACTTTTTTTTCTGCTCAAAATGTGTATCTGTGCAAAAAGTAAATATGCAAAAAAATGTTTTCACAGTAATTTTTATAAGCTATTTATTACCTATAATAGTAACCCCTAAATGACCTTAAAACACTCAAGAATAGGTGCAAATACAACTCTAGCTGAATGTCCAGACTGCTTCTATACTCCAAGCCCAGCTCCCAGTATAAAAGTAAATAAGTAAATACCCCTGGGAGCCCAGGACACATGATAGGTTCAGAACATAAAACAGAATCCTACAGCAAAGCCAGAGACCAAGTGGTTCCTTTACAGTCAAATTCCTTTCAGCAAAAACCCCAGGCCTGATTAAAATGTTTCCCAAGTTCAAAGACAAGTGAGATAAGTGTGGCTGCATGCTATAGATATAGACAACTCATCAGAACCATCACCATATTTATTTGGAAGCATTAGTCTAATATAAAAATTTCAACCTCATCTCTCACTGTGATTTGCTATATTTATCTAGTAGGCAAATGTTGAATTAAAGTTGCTTCATAACCAGAAGAGTTATCTTAAATGCCATTTTTAGAGAAGGCAACTTTTAACATTCCCATGTTTCAGACAAATAAAATGATTCCTAATTCCTGTAAAATGTATTTTAACCCCTTGACATGTCTTCACATTTATTACATCATTCTACCCTCAAAATAACCTGGGAGGTATCTAGGGAAGGGTAGAAGAAAACAATGTGTTGCCCGAGTGTCTACAATATATTAGGTAATATATAATGTATGTAATTTAATCCTCACTTCAGTCCTTTCATTTAATATTTATAATTTATAGATGAAGAATGAAAGGGGACAAATTGTGGTTCTGGTTTAATCAGATTAGGATCTAGATCTTAAGTCACCTGGCTCACAAGTCTATGATACATTCCTCAAAATCTCTTGTGACATTTCTTGGTCCACTTAAAACAAAAATAAAGTCATGTGCCAAAGAGCACAAGGCACCAAGTCCCATGTTTCCCTGTATTCCAATTTGACAAATGACTTTGCCTCCAAGTAGAAATCTATGAGAAACAATTGCACAGAGGAAATAAAGGGACAAAGTCTGAGTGATAATAATAATGGAAGGGTAGACATTACATGGAGGGCACTAGAACTCCCCTTAAAGAAGGTGAGGCAAGGAGAAGGCCCATCAGGCTATGTGGCCTTCACTAAGAAAACCAACGTGAATGAAGTCACCAGAACCACATTTATAAATTCTTCTGCTTAGTGAATGTGGACAAGTCATTTACTCTTTCTAGGTGTTGACCTTGTCTATACTCTTCTTAAAATTAACTCACTAATTTACAATCTAAAGTGTTGGAGAAGTTAAGAGGATTAGGAAACCTGATAATTAAGGCATGTGGGTAAACCAGTAAGAATGTGAAATCTCTGATGCTCTTCCGCCTCTCGTCTTGGAGCCTATTTCTGCTCATATAATATTCCTTTTCCTCTCTCTTTCTAGATGTCTAATACTGTTCCTCAAACTTCATAATCCCAGTCCTGGATTATAGATGTATTCATATACCCCAATCCACCATAACATTTTCTTGGAATTCACCAGAAATTGGAAAATTTAGGAGGTTTAGGTAACGATAAACAAATTATTTGTCCAGATAAGCTTAGAGTTCCAAACCTTACCATTGATAGATGGGTTCTATCAAGGTACTCTTGGTGGACAGTAAAACTAGAAAGAAATTTGTCTATGATTATTGCTCCCGATGTTTTTGCCCTGCCCCTTCCTAACCAATTCCTCAAGGGAAGACTAAAGATATGGCCTTCTCTTATAATTCCTACATGAGAAACTCAGAGATATAATGAGACATAGACTTTAATTACTATACTTAAATTTTAATCCAAGGTAGTTGGATAATGACTAAAAACTAAAGAACTGAAAAGACTTCCCAAAAGGTTTTATATAAGTAGAAGATTAATTATGAATGTAAGTATATGTCTATGTATATAGGAGTATATATACCCATAGTAAACCAAAACCTAGAAAGCCCCCTCCAACAAATAACTTGATCTAAGTTGAGAAATCAGTGTATACACACACACACACACACACACACACACACACACATATATACCATGCCCTAAAAAACTAATCTTTTTTTTCTGAAATAGCTGATATCTCTAAATCTATAAACAATTTTTTTGCTGTTACTCAGCCCAATATTATTGCCAAGTAAAAATTCAACAGTTGCTTTTTCCCTCCTACTAAACAAATGCACTTTTTTATACTCATTATGTGAAAAGAGTGCTGTAAAAATGCATACATTTGGGGCTGTGAGTGTTTTCATGATCCAAAAAATCTACAAGTGGTAGAAACAATTTAAATATATATTGGTATCCAACAAATACCTTTATCTCAGAGAGTTATCCTTTGCAGGTTTCCCAGGTCTTAGAATTTGAAGATTGCACAAAGAGCATGCTCAAGAATAAGTCTTTACATGGAAGTTTTAATCCTAGGCAATCAAGGCTTGACCTCTGAGGCCTCTATATTCTCACCTGTTCCAGAAGAGCAGGTCTCAGGAAGTGAGCACTTTAGGCTGTCAGACTTGATTCTGAAAAAAAGAACACACAATGATCATCCATGATGAAGGGTACACTTGAAAAACTATGTCTCTACTGTTGCTTTTATGTAACTTTTCCTTTATATATAATTTTACATATATAGTTTATAAACACTCTATATGAGTCCAGTCAATGCTGGTGCTATGTTCATAGCAATCCTATCTAAGGCCCAAATAAAGGACCTCACTGACCATTTCAATAATAAAACTGTAGAAT
The DNA here is from genome assembly GCA_004027555.1 of Craseonycteris thonglongyai. Classification (NCBI taxonomy): domain Eukaryota; kingdom Metazoa; phylum Chordata; class Mammalia; order Chiroptera; family Craseonycteridae; genus Craseonycteris; species Craseonycteris thonglongyai. The sequence continues at coordinate 8,384 of PVKE010030719.1, forward strand.
TTAAGTCTCCTTTATGTTTTATAGGAAGCCAAAAGTGGCAAAGTGCAGGAGGGACTTAGAGTTTCTCCCTTACCACTTTCCTGGTCGTGCTATGCATTTTTCAAACAAGAAGAATGATAAATCACTCCTAATACAACCCCCACCCCCACCCCACCCCAGTTTATAGTGGAGTGTCAGGGGCATTAGAAACTATGCCTTTCTCTGCTCAAAATATTTCCAGTATTTGAATCAGCTCCATTTCAAACATTGTTCTAAGGAAATTCCACAATACTTGGATAACTGTGTACAAGGGTACTACCATATTTTTCGGTCCATAAGACTCACTTCCCCCCCCCCCCCACACACACACACCCAAAAGTGGAAGGAAAAGTGTGTGCGTCTTATGGAGCGAATACTGCAAAGAAGAGTGCACGTTGGGGACCTTAATGATGCCGTGGGGAAGCCTGCAGCCAGATCAGAAAGCAGGGACTGCATGGAAGGAGAGTGGTTCCAGGCAGGTCAGGTGCATCGTATGGAGCGAAAAATACGGTACCTAGAAATCAGTGACTCATTTCAATGTATAAACTCTGATATAATATTTTTATTAAAAAGTCAGATTGTCTTATCATTATTATCTATTTTTTACTATTTATATAATAGAGAAACAGTTCCCGATGGTCTGTAATCTATTATGATAGTACAGAAACTGTGCTTTATTAGCTTATGTTTATTGTGCAAATTAAAGAGCAAATTCAGAAAAATACAGGTGTTGACAAATCTGAGTTTAAGCAGTTGTTTTGCAACTAATGGATTAACTGCCGTTCACCAAGTCATTCAGTCCCCCTAGGACACTGTTCCTCATCCCTAAAAGGCAGGGAATTTGGGAATTCTAAGTACCCTTCAGTTCCGACACTCTAGGATTCTTCTTATCCTCCCTTGGCCTATTATGATGACAAGTTAGGACTTTCAGACAGTTTCCAAAGGCAAAAAGAAGTATATTGAAAGATTCTTTCTAACATAAAAGAAATAATAAAACTGTACATAGGACACTACAAAGTGATACCATAGGAGACAGAAGCAATTTACTCACTCTGGTAAAACAGCAAGATAAGATATGAAGTGAAATGCAACAGGCAATGGCAAGTGGCTGTTTAAACTAAGCAACGGGGTTCTGAGTGGAGGATGGGTGACACTGTGGGACAAATTGCACTGTACTGGGAAATGTTTAAAATATATAAGCTTTAGAGATGATGATCTGAAGACCTTGAGCCAATGTAGCAAATGTACACAAGTATTTGTTATAGATGAGGGTGTTTCTGCATTTATCAAAAAAATGAACTTCAGAGCCTCTTTATTCTCCCTTCCCTGCCATATCCAACTGAGATTCTAACACTGTCAACAAAGTACACTTCCCAAGATCAGTGCCATCCTAAGTCCAAGAAAGTTTATCATAAAGTCTCTCTAGCTTTGACAATACTCATCTGAATTCAAGAGCTCTTTTCTCAGGATGCCAGCCAATGGCTCAAAGTGGAAACATCTAGAAATTAAGATTTCTGTCCCTTAAAGATAGTCATAATGGGGAAGCTGTAATGGCTCAGCGGGTTGAGTGCTAACTTAGCAGTCCCGGGGACCAAGGATCGAATCCGGGCCCTGGGCCATGCAGACCCATATGCTGAACTGGTGTGTGCCTCCCATGAAGAAGGCCCCCAGTTTGGTTCTCGCCCCCGCCCCGGCCCCCACCATCCTGGTTTGGCCCTTGGCTTGAGGGGGCATGCCTCCTAGACCCCCAGCCCGGTGCCCGCCCTAAGTGGCCCCTGCTCTCCTGTGTGGGATGAAACCATGTCGAGAACTGATGATGTACAACTATGGGGACTGTTCTGGACCCTCCCCCTTCTCTCTGTCTCTCAATGTCTCTGTCTCTCTCTGTCAAAAACAATAAAATAAATCTTTAAAAAAAACCAAAACGATACACATAACCTTGGTGGCTCCCTAATGGCAGAAACTCTGAGCTTTGGTGAGATAAGAGGTGACGTGCAGACTAACTTCCTCGGTTTTCCAGGCTGGCTTGTAACTTCCAAACAAGATTTAATAGTTGACTCCCAACTGCTCCTAATAGAAAGTGATTCCTATAGCAACATTTTGAAATGGATCAAGCATAAGAAGAATTCCAAAGTGCAGGGGTTTGGGCAGAGTTTTAATTTACATCTGGCTCTAGGGAGCCTTATTCACAATTAAGCCCAAATTTAACTCTCGGTTTCCTCCCAATCACTTTATCTCCACTATGTGCAAATTTTTAAATGAAGGCCTAGACCACTCTCCAAGGAAATTTTCTGTTAGGATATATTAGAAAGAAAAATGACACCCTGAGTATTTAAACATGGAGAAGACATTTTAAAGCTCTACGTTATTAGACTAACCAGCTAGCATCGTCTGTTATAATGCTAACTGGAGTACGGTCTACCAGATGAGAAGTAGAAGGGGGCAAAGAGAAGCCTTTGTTCTATTTCCACTTTTGTTATTATCTCCCTAAGCTCTTTCTTTCAAATTGAAACATTCCAGCCCTTATTTCTAAAGTTTGATTATTAAAAGAATTTGTTTCTTCTAGTTTTACAGAGGCTATACATAAAATACCTGGATTTTTTAAAAAGTGGATTGAAAATACAGTCATCTCTCAGTATACACAAGGGATTGGTTCCAGGACTTCCTGAGGATACTAAAATTCATGAATGAACAAATACCTTTAGCAGCCCTTCATATTGGTGGGTTCTGTATTTGTGGGTCCCATATCTGCAGATTTAACCAATTGCTATTTTCTACCTACAGTTTGTTGATTCCGTGAAGACAGAACCTATAGATGTGAAGGGTCCAGTGTATATAATATGCCTTTATTTTAAAAGGTAATATAGCATAAAGCATTTCAACCTGAAAAGCTTGCAAATGTTCACAATCACTTCTTTTAGAAGAGTAAAATGTCCCTTCCTGTCAGGAAGATGGAAATTAAGTACACTACAAGTTCTTAGGTGATGGCTTTGTATACTTTGGTTTATTGTTGTTTAGGCAAGCTCTAGCTTCCTCTGGTCCAAAATATCACAAACTATAAAAAACAAATTCCAGAAGACAAAGTAAAATTCTATTTCAAATGCAGGAAAAGACAAGAGGCAACTCCAAATTCTCTGTAAAATCACACCATTTCAAGAGAGGAATCGTCTTGCAAGCTTTCTGGGTAGCAGTCAAAGGTAGTCTTGTGCTCTAGCAGTTTTGACTTGTATCATATGGTTGAAAAAATAAAGATTGTGGAGTTATAACATTGTAGTAATTGAGTTGCCTAAACCCAGACCTGTTGGAACAGAGCAAATATTAGATTACTTAGCCACCTCCACGCAGAGTGCATACTTCCTAAAGGCCATACATACATCACTCACCCTGACCTCCAGGATAATAGCCATGTTCTCATGCAGGTTGCAATCATTTATATTTAAAAATACATCTAGAAATAAAAATTACTAATCTGTCAAGATCTCAAGATATGGATAAAATATTCCTTGCTTAGATTAACTTATCTCTCTACTCTAGAATTTGAGTCATTAAAATTACTTCTCCTGCTGCTCCTAAGCTAAGGTTTAACTCATGTTCCTTTTCATGGATATAGGGTGGTTTTAAAACTAAGGAAACAACAAGTTTAAGGAGAGAAATCATTTTTTTCTAGAAAATTATTGAATTGAACCAGACTCTCTAAAACTCCAACTAACTTTCCTCCTTTCTTTATATAAATGTTTATTGATAACCTACTATGTGTTAGACACTGTGTTAGGCTTAAGTGGTACGACATAGCAATGATAGTTCCTTCATCTTGGGAGTTCATGGTCCAGTGTGGCAAAAAGATAAATAAATAATCCAATTGCAATTCAGTGTGATAAATTTTATGTTAGGTCAGGTACAGGGTGCTGGTATAGGAAGGAGGTCAAGAAAGGTCTCCTGACAAAATCTTCTAAGTTTAGTCTTGAAGGATAAGTAGTCCTCATCTAGAAATGAGAGTTAAGAAGGTTGCTAGAGTCCTAAAAGTAGTTCAATATATCTGAAGCATGTGATGAAGAATAGAGAATAATGGGACAGTGCTAAATAGAGTATATCTTTCAAAGGAGCCCTGAGATCTACTCAAGGGCTAGCGCTAATTTCTCTGAGTGTACGTGACATAGAAAATGACAAGGCCTCAATTTTTTTTTGCAGTTTTATTGAGGTATAATTGACAAATAAAATCATAAGATATTTTAAATGTACAATGTAATGATTTGATATACTTGTATGTACACATAGTGAAAGGTAATACACCTATCAACTAACATATTTACTTATTTTCTTTTTTTGTGGCAATATTTGCTACTTTTAGCAAGTTTTAATTATATAACACAATATTATCAACCACAGCCACCATGTTATACATTAGATCTTCAACCTTATTCATCTTATAATTCAAAGTCTGTACCCTTTTACAAGCCTCTTCCTATTCCCCGCCCCAACTCAACCCCTAGCAACCACTATTTTATTCTTTGTTCCTATAAGTTTTACTTTAAAAATTTTTATTTTTACATATAAGTGATACCACACAGTATTTGTGTTTCTATGTCTGGCTTATTCAAATAGCACAATGACCAATGGGTTCATCCATGTTATCTCAATTGGCAGAATTTTCTTCTTTTTTAATGCTGAATAATATTTCTACATTTTATTTATCTATTCGTCTACTGATGGACACTGGAGTTGCTTCCATATATTGGCTATTACAACTAAGACTGCAATGGACATGGGAAAATACAAACTTCAATTCCTTGGTTACTGTGTAGAAATTGAGGTGGGAAAAATAACAATTCCTAAAGTAATTGACCAATGATATTCCCATTTCACACCTGAAGAAACTGAAAGATAAACATCAACAAGGCTAATCTCTATTTTAATACATACGGTAAAACCAGAAGTAAGATTTTCTAAAACCAGACAAACATGTCTGCACAACAAGCTATATAACACAGTGGTCACTAGACATGCATTCAGAAGGAGCTAAATTCTTGGTCTAACGTGACTGATAAATTCTAAGCAAATGAGTACCACTCATTCCTAATCTTCTTGGATTTTTAAAAATTAAATTTCAAATACTAATAACTGTTTATACTAAATAGTTTTAGAAAAGTGCAATGGTAGAATAATCATATTTTGTTTAATCGAAATTAGGCCAACTTGGTATATACATCAGCCTGAGCTTTTTTTCATGGGAACTTTCAGATTTTGGATTGTTCCATGGTTCTGAGGGGTATTGATAGGTACAGAGCTTCTCCCAGCCTCATGTCTAAGCAGCTTCTATAGAGGAACTTCCCCCTGTCCCCCTTGTCTATTCTTTATTTGTTTCCACATCAGTATTTGTTTGCAAAAGCTGTGGTCTGTGCTCAAAAACCTACATGCATGTTTAGACCCATTAGACATCTTCCAGTATGGGTAAACTTTTACATAAACCTTAAATCACTGCACAATTGAAGGGTCTTTAAAATAAATTTTCCACTCCCCCTTCTGTCTCTTCTCTCTCTCTGTTTTCTTGTTTGTTTGTTTGTTTCTGTCAAAAACAATAAAATAAGTCTTAAAAAAATAAATTTTTCCATTCTAGTCATAAATTTGTTTAAATTTGTTATAAAAAGTGACATTGGGACTTGGGTATTAGCATTTATTGAGTAGTTACTATGGATTTTTTACCTTTCTGGGTACTTTACATATTAACCCTTTTGATTTTTATAATAACTCTATAATTAATTATCCTCCTATTATCCATCTAACAAATGAAGCGAACAATTGCTATACAGAGGCACTAGGTAACCTGCCCAAAACTGCACACTTGTAGACTATAGAGTTGGGCTTTAAACCAAAATAATTAGTTTGATCCCATCACCTTCAATCTAAACTACTAAACACAGTCTCTTCGAGGTGAAGTTACAACCATTTCAGTATTTGGTTTTCTCATGCTGAAGATGCTTTACACTTTGTAAAGTGATTTAGTGTTTATAAGGCATCCTCATTCTTTGTCTTTGCTGGAAGTGGCAGAAACCATCTGAGGTTATCAGGTCAGTTATTCAGATCTGCAATTTAGTATAAATAAGTCTCAGAGGGGATAACTTACCTAAAGTCTGAAGAGCCAGAATCACTCTAGGTCAACTGATTTATTTACTATTTCTAACGGGAAGTATTTCCCCTACTACACAGTATATTTTTACTGTACAAGTAAAATGAGAATAGAAATGATCCCCAAGGGCCATTCTAAACCATTCCTCTTACAGGGCCTATGGTTTGCTTGAGGAAATAACTGGGTGACAGCCCTTCAATGCAGAGAAATGCAACTCAGAACTGTAAAGAACTCTGAGAATTCAAAATAACAAATATTGTAAATGGCAAATATGGATTCTATGCTTGGGTTAATCACACCATTTATGCCCTAAATGAGAAGTCATGCTTATGAATTCAGGGAGTTGACACACAACAAATCAGGATTTACAACATCATAAACTAGAGGCAGGATGGTGTGCACTGAATATATTAAGTGCATACTAACCCAAACTAGTTCACTCAAAGTCATATAACTGCAAATGTTTGCCAGAAATGAAATCAGTGGACTAGAACCTCTCCAAACAGGGTCTCTTGTGTAGCCAAATAAGACTCATAATCCTGTTAGGGTAAATGGGCTCAGATACTTGAATGAGGGAAATGCTATTTCCTAGAAGCATTTGAGTATTCCAAGAAAGTAATTTGGCCTAGTGTGGGGAGAAATACATAAGGGCAGTAATCAGGGACACTTGGCTTCCAATTTCTGCTTTCGGATTGATTTGTGATGACCTCTTATGCAAATCATTTGATCTCCATTGGATTATTTGACTACCTGGGAAACAAATACTTGTCCTACCTACTCTGACAGTTTAATGTGAGAGCCATGTGAGAAAACAAGTATGAAGGATATTAAAAATTTGAGTTATGTGTGGAGTTAAGTGATTAAGTAATAAAAGGAACTGCCTCTGGATGGGCTAACATAGTATATATCTGGGAAGAAACATTCACTGAGAGTATATAATGTGACAAGCACTATGCTAGGCACTTCTCACAGTTCTCTGATAATATGTCATTATAATTTTACTAATGAGAAAAATTCAGTCCCCAACAGGTTCAATATCTCTCTCAAGAACATACAGATAGTAAATTGTAGCACAGGAATTCAAATCCAGGTGTGGCTGCCACAAAAGCCAATTGAAAAGACAAATAATATATACAGAAAAAATCCCAACATCTTGATAGACATGGATGAGAAGTTTTCAGGGGGGAAAGAATTTGATGTTTGGAGTGGAAGAAGGTCACTTTTAAGTTACCTTTTTACCTGAGACCTTTTATGTTAAAATTTCTATGAGAGGTATGTTGATATAGAATTTATATTTCAAGGCAACCAAGTCCATCTATTTATTCTCTGAATAATTTGCTTCTGTTCTTCCATAGTGAGAAGCTATATTCTCTATAGCACACCTTTATTTTATTTAGAGACCTTGAGAAAAGATCAAATGAGTGGATCATGGTGAATCTGTGACCATTCACAGGAAAATCATTTCAAAAAACTTGTCCAGTGGAAAGATGTGTTACCTGGCAGGCAATTTCTTCCTCTACCTCCTCCTCCTCCATCATCATCATCATCATCATCATCATATGAAAGCTGAAAAACCTCCTGTGTCTTTGAGCAAGTCAGTTAGTTAGCATTTCTCACTGCAGCCCCCTCCCCATATGAAAAATGGGACAGTTGGATCAAGCTATCTCTTAGGTGAGACCCTTCTCTAAATTCTGAGAATTGTCAAATTATAATGAGGTTACTCTGTATAAGACAGAGGACAACAAGTATGACATAAATCCTAATCCCTGCCCTCAAGGGGCTTAGAAACTAGAGGGTACCTGGAAAATCTGGTATTTGCAACAAAAATTAATTGAAAAAATTTCACTACAAAATAGTGAAATATTACTATATATAATAGTTAATAATATTTATTTTGGAAAATATAAACTAAACTAATTGCTTTTTTTATCAGACCACCCTTTACTCAGCATTTTTTTCCTACACATTTCAAAATCGAAGCCTATGCCTCAAATACCACCACATCCATCAAAGGCATTCTTTCCTCAGGTACAGAGAATCTTACTCTCCTTTAAATTGTAGTTTTATTACCTGATTTGCCTGTATAACTCTGTAGCTGGGAGGCATCTGAGGTGCACTGTATCAGGGGAGGAAGGTAATTTTGAAATCAGGCTCAGTCACTTATTAGCTAGCTGCTAGCAGACTTCCCTGAGCCTTCATTTCCTCTCCAGTAAAGAAGGTTTGATAATAATCTCTTCCTCACAGAGGTGTTGTGCAGATTAGATGAAGAAACATGTGAATGTACTTAGCAGAGATTCAATGAATAAACCTGAATCCTCCTCTGGCAATGTTTACTCAGCTTTCTAGTCCATTCATTTCTGTACCCATTTTATCTTCTCTGGGAGACAATAAAATCTAAGGACAGAAACTCTTCTCTCACTCATTTCCATACATTTTCCACCTAGCCCTGAACCCTTCTACCACCAGGACCTAGGACAAATTCTCTTTGTTAGTGCACTAAGGTCACCAAATTATTGACAGCCTGTACAAACTGTACAAACTGTCGCCTGAAACCTGTTAAGAATGCTCAGCAATGTGTACTTCAATATTAACAGCCACAGTATGGAAACCTCTTTGTCTTCTACTAGCTTCTCAACCTTCATTCCTCTCTCCATGGCTTTGGAGAGAAGGCTGCAGTTACAATATTTCACCATAAGAAAGTCATCATTTTTTTCCTAATGAAAACCTCTATCGTTAAATTTGCAGCCTCTGGCACAAGCCCTAAGAGAACACCATGATGCCACGCACTTGGCCACTTCATGAGCCCTTCATTGGCGAGCACAGACTCTCCCCTAACCGTGGGCGACCCTAGCTGAAGCCCTGCATTAGGAAACATGATTGTTCACCACTGCAGTGTCTCTAGCTGACATGCCAGCTGCTGTCACGGATGGTCACCCAGCTACTGAGACTTCAAGAGAGAGAACGTGTCACCCTCCTCTCCACACTGGGTTCCAACTCAACCCTTTTCCCTTTCACTGGTCCCCTTTGCAACTTCCGGAGGATTTGGCAGCTTTCCACGGTGTCCAACCTACCAGGCTGTAAATACCCCACTGAGAGACACACAATGTGTTTAGAGGATGGCTCCTCATCTAAACATAAATATAAAATTCATTTCTCCATTTCTCAGAAGACACTCCACCTCCCAGATTCAATTGACGGCACAAATGTACTCCCACAAGACAGCACTGAATTCTTAACTGCAATTTTCAACCTGGCTTATGCAGGCAGCTGCATCCTACTAACAAAAGTAGAACATTATTAAGTCACATACCCTGAGTGACCATGTCTTAGAGTGACTGTTTTTAAACTGTACGAAATTGTTTGGTAGTATCTGAGCATCATAAACAGCTAAGTGCCAGAATGTAAAGCACAGCACAGGGAATACAGTCCACATATTGTAATGCCTATGTATGGTGCCAGGTAGGTTCTAGACTTATTGGGGAGATCACTTAGTTATATAAAATGTCTAACCATTATATAATAAGCATTATATAACTGAAACTAATATAATATTGAATGTCAACTGTAACTAATAAAAAATTTAAAAATTAAAAAGAAATACAGTGTTCCCTCGCCACTTCGCGCTTCATGTTTTGCGGCTTCAGTGCTTCGCGGGTTTTTCCAAAATATTCATCAAAAAATAAAAATGAAAAAATACAACCATGTCGGCAGCCACATGGCGGAAAGGAGCGTTGTTTCATGTGGATGCGCGAGAGAGAAGGATCCCTGCATGTCAAACAGAGAGATGAGCTGACTCAGCGTCCATCCCACGGGCTCTCATAAAGGCGCGTGATTGGTTTCCGGGGCGACATCGACCCATGAGAGTCCGAGTGGGTTTATCCCTGTGAGTTGATTGTCTGCGCATCATTGCAGCCTCACCTAGCATCTTCTCTTGTTGTATCTCGCCAGTCTTGTCCATGATGTTGACTGTCTCGCATACTGTATTTTAGTGTTGTGTTGGCGATAACTTGTTTTGTTTAAGCGATCACTTTTTTTATTAATTAAACCCTTATAATGCCGCCTAAGCGCTGTGCCCCTGCGAAAGCTTCCTCCGGGGCGCCCAACAGGAAGAAGTTGATGACCATCAGCGAAAAGTGAAATTTTTAGATAGGATCAAAGAGGGCTGAAGTGATGCATCTGTGGCACGCCGTTACGGGGTGAATGAATCTACAGTGCCGTCCATAAGAAAGAGGAAGCAGGGGAAGCCGGGATGGCTCAGTGGGTTAGGCGCTCACTTTGCAGCGCCGGGGACCGAGGATCGAATCCCGGCCCCGGCCCGTGCGGAACCATGTGCTGAACTGGGAGCTCCCCTAGTTCAGTTCTCTCTCTGTCTCTGTATATCTCTCTCTCTCTCTCCTCTGTCAAAATAAATAAATAAATAAATAAAATATATATTAAGAAAGAGGAAGCAAACATCTGCAAAACTGCTTCAATAACCTTCAATAAAGAAGCGAAACGTGTGGTAACTCCGCGTAATAACAGAATTGTGAACATGGAAGCTGCACTGGCATTGTGGATTGCTGATGGCAGGAAAAAGACAGTGAGTTTGGACACTAATATGATCAGGACAAAGTCCAAAGCTCTCTGCGACCAAACCTTGCCCGATGACGACAATGAAGAGGCTGAAGAAGGTGCTGACGAACCTCAAGCCAGTACTAGCGCTGCCAGGAGTGATTCGCCTCCTCGAGGACGAGGCTTGTCAGCCAGCAAAGGCTGGTTCGAAAAATTTCAAAAAAGATACGGCCTCAGAAATGTGCTTCTGTATGGTGAGGCTTCCTCTGCTGACAACGATGCTGCTTGTCGTTACGTGGAGGAAAAGTTTCCTAACCTCATCAGTGAGGGAGGCTACCCCTCCCTCACTGAAAACGAAGAGGAAGACGAAGAAGAAACTGAAAAGC
>PVKE010030720.1:0-19459 GCA_004027555.1 Craseonycteris thonglongyai
CTACCTACCTACCGACCTACCTACCTACCTACCTACCTACCGACCTACCTACCTACCTACCGACCTACCTACCTACCTACCTACCTACCGACCTACCTACCTACCGACCTATACTTCCCTTAAAATACTCAAATTGTACTTTTTCACAGTCAATATCATGGTAAAGCCAAAGTCCCGTGAATGAACTACAGTTCCTACATGATCCAGTCTCCACCTTATCCAACAACAGTGGTCTCCTTACTGTAACTTGCAACCCAGGAACCAGCTACAGCAGGCATGTCCAATCTTTTGGCTTCCCTGGGCCACACTGGAAGAACTTTCTTGGGCCACACATAAAATACACTAACGATAGCTGATGAGCTTTAAAAAAATCGCTAAATAAATCTCATAACATTTTAAGAAAGTTTACGAATTTGTACTGGGCTGCATTTAAAGCTGTTCTGGGCCGCATGTAGCCCGTGGGCGTGGGCAGCAAGGTGGACACACTTGAGCTGCAGCCTCAGAACTTCGGCACTGCTACAGCTTGCCCTGCCAGACAGCCACACTGCTTAGTCCTCTTCTCTTTCAATGGAAGCCTCAGAGAAGCCTGTCCTTACCACCTTATTTAACATCACAGCCCTCCTTGCCCTCAACACTCTCTCTCTTCCCCTACTCACTCTCCAGAACCCTTTTCATCATCGAATAGAGTACATGCTTGACTCACTTCATTAGTGTGTTGCCCTGTAAATAGAAGATAAGTTCCACGGAGGGGATGTCCCTGCTGTTCACTGCTAGACCATTAGTCCCTCTGAGAGCTAAACAAACATGAGTTAAGTCTGTTTACTTGACAGCCCACTTTCTAGGCAAGGACCTTGTGTACCTCACTGACTTCCCAGAGCCCAGTATATGGTAGACGCATGATGCTGGTTGAGCTTTTAAGGGACACATTTTCTCACCTGTAACTGCTGCTGTAGATGGGTGATTTCAGCAATTCTCAACTCTCTGGATTTGTTTGTACTCTCAATTTCTTGCCTTTGGGTGGTCAATCGACATCTGATATCTTGAAGTTTTCCTTCTAGTTGATGCTTTTTATCATTCTTTAACAAATGAAAAATAAAAATTATTACCATTTTTAATTGTTCAATGTTAATATATTCCCAAAGCATAATCAAACTTCACTCACTAGAGCTTCTAATTCAAATTCCAAAGTTTTTTTCTTTGCTTTCAATACAACTATGTCTTCTTGTTCTTTGTTTCTTTGATTTAATAGTTCTTGTCTTCGATTCCGTTCCCATTCAAGCTGCCGTTGCCTTTCAAGTTCTCGTTTTGCAGCCTGTGACACACACAAATTATTTATTAATTTTTAAGTTCTTATAATATACTATGTAGTTTAATAAATGTAGTATTTAGTAACTATTTTCTTTTAGGGATGAAGTGTTATTAAACATTACAAGAAATTCTATTACAAAATAGCAAAACAAAATTTAAATTGTACAAATACAGTATACCTTCTTTGAGAAAAAGGAATATTTAGAAAGGCTATTTTATTTGCATAAGATGAGAACATATGGGATCATTTGACCATTGGAATTTGATTGCTTATGCCTTTAAGAATGCTTGATGTGGTGACTAAAATCGTTCTTCCTTATTTACTAACTCAGAGCAAGAAAAATGTCTTTAATCTATTAAAATCAGACCATAACCCTCAGAACAAAAAATAAAAATAAAAACTTTCTTCCGTCAAACGAGTAATTATTATTTTTTCCAATAAATGAGAAATTATTATAGGTATCACTCTCTTTTTGAAAGTTTGTGTTATGTCACTGCATTTTTATGAAAGACCTAAATAAGTAGCTGTTTTCGCTAACTGAAAGAAGTTGCAAGAGGGATTTTAGCTTTTACGAAAAAAGGTGAAAAGCAAAAATAGCATTCAGCAGAGGCTGTGGCACCCAAGCAGCAAGAGTGGCCCCACCAAGCCCCTTCCCCAGGAACTCCACTCAGCATCTCAGCACCAAGCCATCCCAGCTTGGAACTGTGTCTGTGAGCATCTGTACTCTATATCCATTTATTTTCTGCATCCCACTGGCATATGTCCTAAGGTATCAGAAAACATAAGAGAGCTCAGAAGGGCATTACACTCAGCATAAATCTGATATCAAGTGAGCTATTTGGTATAACTTGGTAGGTTATTTCTTGGGTCTGGGAACACTCAAAAAATTTTCCACTTTACGCCATTTCAGCTTACGGAAGTTTTCATGGAAACACTCTAGTTTGAATAGTAGAGGAAACCTGTATTTACTTCAAGTTTTAAAGTGTGTGACCTTCGTCCCCCTAAACATTCATTTCCTTTTTACCTAACAGAAGGTTTTGGAATTTCTCTGGCAATGTCAGCTGTCTTCACAGCTGATTCTGAGGGCTGCTAGGCAGAGTCCCTACCAAAGCACCTACACTCTTTCTTGTAATTGCTTCTTATGTACCTGTCCTCCAATTACACTGTACAGGCCTGGAGGACAGGTAGAGTACCTATGAGTATTCACCTCTGTATCTCCAAGGATTACCAATGCCTGGCACATGGTAAATGCCTATTAAATAATCCTAAATAAATACGCTATACCTTCCTTTTTCTTTTTGTTACACTGAAGAAGGGATTCTGGAATTTAAAATCCTGTATCTGTGTGTGTCTGCCTGAATAAAAGGTAGCTTATGGTTACAATTTTCCAAAGCAATTATCAGAAGTTGAAACCAAAGTATTAATTAAAAAGAAAAAATTCCTCATCTTTAAAATATATTTCATTCACACAGAGAATCAAGGCATTCATTCTGTAATAATATACTAAAATTAAAAAGACAGATAAGAGATTGGCTTGGCCCCTATCCAGGCATGGCAGCAAATTTATGAACCCTTCCATTGAATACAGTGAATTCCTACACATATTTTTTAAAGTTAAAAAAAAAGGTAGCCGGGGAAGCCGGATGGCTTAGTGGGTTAAAGTGTTCACTTTGCAGCCCCAGGGACCAAGGATCGAATCCTGGCCTTGGCCCGTGTGGACCCATATGCTGAACTGGGGAGTGCCCACAGTTCGGTTCCCACTGGGGTGGGACCCTGGCCCAGTTCCTGCCCTGTGCAGCCCCGCTCCCACCTGTAGAATGAAACTATGTGGAAAAACCAATGATGTACAACTATGGAGACTGTTCGGGGCCCTCCCCCTTCTCTCTGTCTCTGTATCTCTCTCTTTCTCTCTCTCTGTCAAAAACAATAAAAATAAATCTTTAAAAAATGTTTTTTTTAAAAAAAGGCACAGAATATCAGTATCATCATACTAACAGTGATTGAAAAAAAAATTTATACTAAACCCTCAACCTCTCCACCACATAAACCTTTAGACTTCTATTATATAAATTACAGAAAAGATATTAAAAAAAACACTTAACTCATATCAGTGGTTTGTTATAAGGCTGTATTATCAACAACTTATACATAAACACTCATAGCAAACTATTCACAATAGCCAAAAAGAAACAACCCAAATGTCAATCAACTGAAGAGTGGATAAGATGTGGTATATTCATGTACTGGGATATTATTTAGCCATAAGAAGGAATACAGTACTGATGCATGCTATAACTCAGATGAACCTTGAAAACATTAAGCTCAGTGAAAGTCACACACAAAAAGGCCACATATTGTATGGTTCCATTTACATGAAATACCCAGATAGGCAAGCCTGTAGAGAAAGTAAATCAGTGGTGGATAAAGGCTGTGGGGAGAGAGGGAAGGAGAGTAAGCAGTTTCCTTTCAGGGTGATGAAAATGTTCTGGAATTAGACAGGTGATGGTTTCACAACTTTGTGTGAATATATTGAACTTCTGAATTATAAAAAGAAAGAAAGAAATAAAAAGACTACGAACATGCTACGAAATGATTCTGAAAGGGCACATACTGTGCTGGGGGTTTCTCCGTAGCTGCTTACCTCTCGTCTCTCGATTTCTTTCCTCCTCTCCTCCTCTCTCTGACGCTCTAGCTCCCGCTGTTTTTCCAGTTGCTTCTCCAACTCCAGTTGTCTTTTGCGCTCCTGTTCTTGGCGCTCCCGCTCTTTCCTTTCCTGCTCCGCCCGTTCCAGCTGTGCCAAACGCTCTTGTTCTTTTCGCTGTTGCTCCAAAAGAGCTTGTCTTCGTTTCTCCAGTTCCAGATTGCCACGTTCAAAATTCTCACGCTTCTTATCCTCAAATGTTACTTTAAAACAAGAAACAAACAATTACGAAAAGTCATGATATTCAACCTGCCATTTTGGAAGGAAAAACTCAATGGCATATTTGAAATTTGTAGAATAGATGCAACCAGAACTTCCTAAGGTTTCTTTCTGCCGGTGCCCTTGTAATAAACATTATGAAAATGCCTCTCCCCTAACCTCTCTGCTTACACATACTCTCTCTTCCCTTCCATGATGAATGCTATATCATGGAGTTCAAAATGCCAAACACTGTTCCTGGAATAATCTTTCTGCAGTAATTCTGTGTCATCACCCAATATCTTTTCCATCCCCATTAATCTATCCTTTCCCTTCTGCATGACCTTGATTCAGCAAGTGACCCCCCTATCTCTTCTACCATAAATCTGTCTCCTAAGCTTATAACGACACTGCTGTGTAGTTATAAACACAGTTTCTGAAAGCAGGGATGGGAAGGTAAGCATCCTGTGTTTCACACCAAAGAACAAGCTGTGCCCTCATCATTATGCACATTGCATTCATTAAAAACTTTTTCTAGGGAAGCCGGGATGGCTCAGTGGGTTGAGCGCTCACTTTGCAGTGCTGGGGACCAAGGATCGGATCCTGTGCCGACCCATGTGCTGAACTGGGGAGCTCCCCCAGCTCAGTTCTCTCTCTGTCTCTGTATCTCTCTGTATCTCTCTCTCTCTCTCTCAAAAACAATAAATAAATCTTTAAAAAAAAACAAAAACTTTTTCTAGTCCATTATTCAGTTTCCTTGTCTGGGAACACCAATTATGAATTTCTAACTATTCTCAGGTCAAACATTTTTTCCTACTCCTTGGCTAATAATTTATATCAATTTTACTTTACTTTTTGCTTTTTCTTTAAGAATCCCATCCTCCATGTCCTTCACACTGTTTTCAGCAGTGCCTATTATTCAATATTGTGTTTCCCTCACATGCTTTTCCTTGGAACCAACCCCAGACAAGGGAAGTGCTCCCTGCCAGCCTGTGTAGCAGGCATTCCCATTGTTCCCAATCTATTTCAAGAACTGTCACTCCACACTTTGTCTTAAGATCTGTAGCTGTGAGCATCCTTTCTTGGCTACTTTCCACATTCTTGTTTGGCCATCACTGCTTTAGATGGACTTCCCTCACACACCGTAGGTAGGGATCAGAGATCAAAGATGGCAAGCATGTCTCAGATTTCTTGTTCTTGCTCCTTTACTGATTTCAGAGGAAGCAGCAGCCTTTTTACTTGGCCACCTTAAATTGAAAGGCCCCTCAGCCTTAGAAATGAATGAAGTAAACATGCTGCAATGAATGACTCTCAAAAATACGCTCAGTGAAAGAAGCCAGGCATAAAAGGTCACCCACTGTATAATAGCATTCATATAAAATATCTACAATAGGCAAATCCAGACACAGCAGGGGTTGGGGAGAAGGGAAAATAGGGAGTAGCTGGGTAGAATTCTCTTCTGGAGTGATGAAAATGTTTCAGAACTAGATGGAGGTGGTGGCTGCACAATATTGTGAATGTACTAAATGCCACTGTCATTGACTAAATGTGTCTCCCCTCAACCCAAATTCTTATGTTGAAGCTCTAGTGCCTTAATGTGATGGTATTTGGAAACTGGACCTTAGTAATTAGGTTTAAGATAAGATCAAGTGGGTGGGGCCCTCACAATGAGATAGATCAGTGGCCTCGGAAGAAGAGGAAGAGAAAGGGAGCTTTCTTTGACACTGGGCACACAAGGAAAAGCCAAGTGAGGACACAGCAGGAAGGCAGCCATCTGCAAGCCAAGAACAGAGCCCTCACCAGGAAATGAATTGTATGGCACCCCGATCTTGGACTTCCTAACCTCCAAAACGGTGAGAAATAAATTTTTGTGGTGTAAGCCACCCTAACTATGGTATTTTCTTATGGCAGCCCAAACTAAGACAGCCCTGAACTGTATGCTTTAAAATGACCGTCTTTATGTTATGTGCATTTTATCTCAATTAAAAAAATACTGAAAGCCCTTACACATCTTTTAAATTCCAACATCTGGCCCTACTTCTGGTACATATGAGGCACATAAGAAATGGCTGTTAAGAGAATAAACATGTAAACAAAAACCTGCCTGTTCAAAACTTTAAATGAATGTCTATCACCAACAGAAAAAGAAATTACAAATTCGAAGGATTTCCTGTCCTTATTTGCCTTTGAGTCTTCATTCCCATTGTTATCAACCTGAAAAGTTCCTCCATTCCACTTGTAATGACCCTATTCATCTTCAAGTCTTAACTCAACTGTGACCTCTTCCAAAGAGTTTTAATTCCGTGTGTCTTCCCCAGTCTCTGACAACCAGCTCTGCTGTGCACCTGCAATACTCTGCCTTCACAAATTCATCACACGTATGCACTGCTCTGATGACTACTTATGTGGATGTCTTAAACCCTCATTTTCAGTATCACCTTATAGAGGGTATGACCATGTACTATCTTAACATTTAGATTCTTCACTGTATTCATCATACTTGCACAAAGAACATTTTCAGTAAGTAGTTTATCAGTGAACAAAAGTAACTTAGTTTAAAGAGGAAACCGGGAGAGCTAGTGTCCTGAGCAGGTCAATTAACCACCAAGCACTTTAAATGCAGCAAAATGACACTGACAAAGTATTTAACATAGATACTCCATAATAAATTTCACTTGCTTCTTAGTATCAACTATCATCTCATCATTAATAATTCAGTCACCTCAGACTATTTTAATAGTATAATGAGTTTACATTATAAATGAGGATTATTTACAACAGGTTCATATAAAATTTAA
Organism: Craseonycteris thonglongyai; assembly: GCA_004027555.1. Taxonomy (NCBI): domain Eukaryota; kingdom Metazoa; phylum Chordata; class Mammalia; order Chiroptera; family Craseonycteridae; genus Craseonycteris; species Craseonycteris thonglongyai. Next base: position 7,007 of record PVKE010030720.1, read on the forward strand.
AAGAGCTTCTTGTTATTAAGAAGTTTCCAACTCTCCTATAACAACATAACAAAACAACAGTAGTGATTTTACATTTTATTTCTGCACTGGTGGTATTAACCAACTAACTGCCTTAAAGGCTTATACATTTTGAATGGTTTATAGATAAATTTGTAAGCTTTTCATTTAGTAGTAATTAATCAGATTTCAGTTTAAATTAGGAGTGTCCAAACTTTTGGCTTCCCTGGGTCACATTGGAAGAAGAATTATCTTAGGCCACATAAAATACATTAACACTAATGATAGCTGATGAGTTAAAAGAAAATCACAAAAAAATCTCATGTTTTAAGAAAGTTTACAAATTTGTGTTGGGCCTCCCAGGCGGCATGCAACCCATGGGCCATGGATTGGACAAGCTTGATTTAAAAGCTATAACAAGGGTGCATTAGCAGGGTATGTAATGTTTTTTCTTTACTATATGCAAATCCAGAAGTGTATTAAAAGTATTCCCTTTTTGCCTAAGGTAAGTTAAAGGAACATAGCAAGAATGTCAAAAGCTAAATTTATTTTACCTCCAATAGCTGCTTTAGAGATAAAAAAATCTCTAATATGATATGACTCAAATATAAACACTGCCTTACCAGGCAATTTCTTTTCTAGTTGTTCATCTTCTAATGCTGGTTCCTCTGGTAACCTCTGATCTACTGAGGTTGAACTTATGACAGATATACCGCTGCCAGATCGAACTCTTCTGCAATTGTGGAAAAGAAAAAAGAAACAAATTCACATAAAGCTGTCTAGATGAAATTGAACACACTGTAAAAAGAAAGATTGAAAGATTATGCCACATTATTATGGTGTAGTTAGGAAAAAAAGACAAAAGATTTGATCCTCACTATTTATAAAGAGTTTTTTAAAAGTGAATATTTGAATGTCATCGGATTCTGAATGCTAATAAGCACATTCAAATGTTTAGAACCACCACCAATATTAGAACAATTCCAAAGGAATGAATTAGTGAATAGCATAAAGTGGCCAGACCGGTACTGGGACACAGTACGTGGTTATTGCTATTACCATCACCTTTTCACTTAGCTTTAAATTCCTCCAAAAGAAGATGAGCAGCTCAGCTCATTGGGAGTATCTCTTTTCCCTTTATATAGTCTATTTTATCTCTTAATAAACACATGAAATGCCTGCACTTTATAGTCTAACACAAATCACTTCATTTACTGATCAGTTTCACTTTAAACTATTAACCTTGGTCTTTTAAACTGATCTACCTATCTTTTTTTTATTGTTTTTGATAGAGAGAGAGAGAGAGATACAGAGATAGAGAACTGAACTGGAGGCACTCCCCAGTTCAGCACATGGGTCTGCACGGGCCGGGGCCGGGATTCAATCCTGGGTCACGAGCGCAGCAAAGTGAGCACTTAACCCACTGCGCCATCCCGGCTTCCCCACTTTAATTGTGTTTGGGTTTGTTTTTTTTTAACTGAACTGGAGGCCTCACCACTTTCGGGAAGCACACCCCAGTTCAGCATATGGGTCCGCACAGGCTAGGGTCGGGATTCGATCCCCGGTCCCCAGGGCTTCAAAGCGAGCACTTAACCTGCTGAGCGATCCCGGCTTCCTACCTATCTTTTTTAAATTGTATTTTTTTATCCGCTTCCAGTGGTAAGTGTCTCTCATTATCATTCTTACAGCTGTGGGATTTTATAGATAAACTGCCCAGCTGCTGGTTTCTTCCTACACAGTGAGTTTCCTCAGCTGGCTCCTGTTCCGTGTACGTGCGAATAGTAATGGCTCCATATCTCTTACTTGTATGGAAAATTTTCTGCAGTCTTTCTTGACATTTGAGGAATTAGAACAGAAATTCTGATCTTTGTTTCTTCTCCTCTTCTTTGCGCTGTTAAGATCTCATATTTGATCTTCTAAGTTAAAGCCTTTGACGTAGTTGCCTGGGGAGCGGTGTGTGCGTGAGTGTGTGCAGGATACCAGTCACTCCAGATCTCTCCAAACCAGACCTTGTTCTATGCTCTTGACATCCCCACTGAGACTGTGCTTCAGACCAGAGTAATTTTCTTTAATTATATTCCTGACTATAATTTCTACCTTGCCAGAATGTTGTTGCCTCTTAAACATGTAGGGTTCATAGGCAGAAATCTCCTTGCTTTATTTTCTATGTTCAGGCTGATATGGTTCCACTTTGCTAAAATTTCTGGTGAGCTTCAATATATATTGGTATATTGAATTGGTGGTATAAATTGGTACAAAAATTACCCATCTGTTGAGATTTTACTTCATTGTTTTACTAATGCAGGCATGCCTTGTTTTATTGCATTTCACTTCATTGTGCTTCACAGATGTTGCACTTTTTTTTTTTTAACAAATTGAAGACAATACCCTCCACTAGAGTTTGCAACTTGCTTATCTGTGATACCTAGTTTATTGTGATGGCCTGGAACCTAACCCACATCTCCAAGGTTTGCCTGTATACTAGAAATACTTTAAAGCACAGAACAGACCCAAGATTGACACAGAAACTAGATAAAAAGATTTTCTGGAATTCATGGATATTTCATTTTTTTGCCAGGAATAAAAATGACTACGAGATAACACAGCCAGCAAAGCCAAGTTTGAAATTCTCATATTCAGCACACAATTTCTTATAAGAGCCAAATGCTCCTTACCTAAAGGAAGGAGGAATGTATTCTGGAGGCAGGACAGGTGGAAGTGGTTGGCCCGACATGGCTACGTCAATTAGGTGCATAGCCAGGATAAATTCTTCTGCTGTGAGTTTTCCATCTTGATCAATATCAGAAAGATTCCTGTTCAACAAACAGTTTATTGTAATCTAGTTTCATGAAAATGCATGCTTGTTACTATTCATGCATGAGCAATTTAAATGTTCTGTTTTCTTATTCTGATTCTAGGCCCACTGAGTCTCTCTATGCCTCAGTTTATAAAACTAGTGCCTATTTCATACTACTGTTGCAAAGATGAAACAATTCATATATTCGGAATGGTGTTCAACATTCAACAAATGTTAACTATGATTATGACTATACTCTTCTGAATCCTTGCAAGTCCTTTTAAAATGTATCATATTCTATGCTTGGCAAACTATTGGGTCAAATAGTACCGGTAAATATTTAAGCTTTGTAGGACATACTAAATCTATCACACTGAATGAATTGTGCCATTGCAACAGAAGAGCAGCCACAGACCACATATAAATGAATGGGTGGTGTTGTTTTTACAATAAAACTTCATTTACAAAAACAGGTGCAGTCCAACTTTGGCTCACTGGGCTCAGTTGGCCAACCCCTGCTCTAGGCCTACACAGGTAGATCTTTCTGGCCTTTAGCCACAAAGATTTATTTTCCATGTAGATTCAATAGATAATGCATAATTGAGACACACACACTTCATTCTGTTGTCAAGGTGTTTTCTGCTCTTTAGTCTCAGGATTCAGCTACCACCATTCTTCATAATCAACTTGGCCTAGTAGCTAATTAAACAGGTTTTTCTAGCATATCCAAGAATGTGATTTTACTTAACTTCTGGACACCAAAAGAGGATGCAGGACAACAAAGCTGTGCATTGTAATGCTAACAGAGCAGATGCTACACTGGGAAACTGGCATTGTTGATGCAATAAATCAGGAAACCCCTCTTATAAATAGCTGAAATTTCCTTAGGCGGCATAAACTCTTTTTGTTGTTTCAGTTAATTTCCACCCAGAAACATTCACTCTTTTAAAAGTACTTTTTTGTTAGTTTTAACATATTCAGTTGTATAACTGCCAAAATATAATAGAAGTTTCATTGCCACCCCAAATTCCCCCATGTCTTTATACAGACCACCCTTTCCTTTGCCCCTAGCTCCTGGTTGCTAATGATCTCCTGTGTTCCTCTAGCTTTGTCTTTTCCAGATGCCAGACTCCGTTATTTAAACAAAACAGAAGCACAAATGCAAAGCCCTGTTGGCTCTTGTCCTCTCCTCCTTTCCATGAGCCACAGCAAGCCACTCCTAGGTAAATCCAATTAGAAGGCCATAAAACTCATTTTTTTCTCCCATACTTGCCTAAATAATGGCTGTAAACATTGAATTAAAATATTTTTACTGTATAGAAGGAGGATATAATCACATTCTAGTAGAAGTTGCAAGTATTTCTTTCAAAGAGGGCAGGTAATAAATGAGAAATTTAAACATTCCAATATACTCTGGTGTCATGAGAACAACCTCCATGAATGTTACACCTTAAGTTTGTATTTCAGAGGGGCCTAGGATACTGTGCATACCCAGACTTACAGACACCTGGATGTGCCACAGATATGTATATCAACTAGTCTATTATGATGCTATTGCAAAAGGCAGACCCTTTAATACAAAGCAGAAGAGTGGGATGGGCACAGGGAACAGTGCTAGACTGACCACCTATGAGGCACCCATATCAACGTGCCCTGCAGCAAAACCGTGAACTTAGGTTGTAAGCAGTAGAGACCAGGCTCATTCTCCAAGAATCAATGCATAATGCATAGCTGAGAGATACACACTTCTTAAAAGGCCAGTCTGGTTAACATTTAAATGTAAGAAATCCTGTACGATCTAGGCAATGCTCACCCACAGCTATTAAAAATCATTACAAAACAAAGAACATTCATGTGCTTCCTGATGAAAGTACACAGTATCATCTCTGATTCAGTCTTACAAAAAAAGGGGAGGCTACATTTATCAATTTCTGAAGACATTTTTGATTGTCACAGCGGGAGGTGGGGGTCATGCTATTGGCATCTGGTAGGCAGAGGCCAGAGATGGTACTAAACAACCTACAGTGCAATGGAAAGCCCTCTGCAACAAAGAATGATCAGGCCCGAAATGTCAGTCATGACGAAGTAGAAACCTTGCTCTAGATCTAATTAGCAATTTATCGGAAATACAGGAATAAATTAACACCGCAAGGATGCAATCACCAAAAGTTAAACTAGAAAACTATAAAACAAATGATCTTGTTTTTTGTTAGTTTGTTTTTTGGTAGGGGTGGGTAGAGGGGAGCAGTTGTGAACAGTACAAGAATTAATAGGTTAAAGAGTCTTAAAAGATGTATCAACTAACTAGTGCAAAATATATTTATTTCAATCCTGAAATAAATCAATAAAAAACATTCCAAGGCAATCTAAGGAATTTGAACACTATGATTAACCTAACAAGAATAACTATTAACACTTTTACATAGTCACATTGAAAAGAAATCCCTATCTCATTTGGAAATACAAGCTGAAATATTAGAAGATATAAATAACATAATGACTGAAATTTGGCATAAACTAATCAGGAAGGAGGGGAGAACCAGGACTAGCCCTGAGTTGAGACTTAAACTGTGTTATGACTTCTTGATAATTCATTATAGTAATCTCCCTGTGTTTGCATTTTTCAAAATCAAAAGGAGAAAAAGTCAGTCAGGTAATCATTATAAATCACTAAAAAATTAAGCATATTCCATATATCCCCCCTTTAAATAATGGTATTAATCTAAAGACAGATGAGGCCATATCAATTTCAGAAATAAACTTTCCACTTTATACAAACCAAGGAACTTTTCATTCCTTACCATATTGAAGCCAGCTGAGCCTGTGGTAAACTTGATTGCATAAGAATAGTTCTTGCTTGGGGACCTAAATAGAAACCAGGAAAAAGTATAAAGATGAATCAGCAAATCGTTCCCGACTGGGAAGACCAGTGTTCTGCACATGTGTACTATGCAATCTCATGCAATCACAACACTTTGAACAATATTTGCTATTACCCAAGAGGCTCTTTAAAAAGGAAATTCAGACCCAAAGAAAAGGGGAAGAAACAGAAAGCACAGCTCAGCAACTGGTACATACTCAGTAAGTATCTTAATGGATGATTAATGAAGAATGAGCATGTAAAAGATGAAAGTTTTAAAATATAAGCTGCACTTTTGTCCATACAACCATCTTTATTAGTATTAGGCTTTTATTTACAAAGCTGAAACTTACTCTCTCTAAATTCAACATCTTCTGCCATCACCTGCTGCCTCCACCATGACTAATATCAGAAGAATTCAGGAAAGATTCACAAATTTTTAGGGGAGGAAGGGATCTTAGAGAGAACATTCTAATTACTTCAGTATACAGACTTTAAAAAAAAAAAGACTTGTCAAGGATGCACAAATGGCTAATATCACAGCCAAGATTAGAATTCCCTATGTTAGCAATGAAAAAGAATTCCTGGAATTTCAATTCTCCTTTCAAAATCAGCTCTTGTTTCTTAAAATACTTATAAATATCTTCATTTCTGGAATGAGAGACTAGCCTTAGGTATCAGACAAAGGCTACAGGAAATTCTGAGTGTTTGAATAAACCAGTAGTAGGGAGAGTGAAATCAGTATGTCTTATTTCCAAGTCCCTGCCTCTTGGGATATATAGTCCCAAGATGGCTGATGGACCAAGGAATGGAAAGCTATAGTGTTTATGTCAGGAAAATCCCAGTGTACAAACTTTGCTCTGAGCTATTTCACTTTTCATATGGGCACCTCGTCAAGATACACTGAAGTGGATGTGCTTTTGCACAGCCAGCAGCAGCAGCAGTTGGGGACCTCCCTCTGAGCATCACCAGGAGGTTCCAGCACAGGAATCTCAGAGCACAGCAGAAAAAGAACTGAAGAACCGGAAGGCTATGGGCTCTGGTCCTGGTTCAGTCTAGAATTTTCTGAGTGATGTGGGAGCACATAGTTTCTTCAGTTGTTGGACCCTAGTTTTCTCACTTCATAAAGTCCCTTCCAGATTCACACAGCAATGAGCCACCATATTATAAACCACAACACAGTGCTTACAATCGCGCTAGCACATAAAACTGCTCACTAAATCTTAGTTAATATTACTGAAAACATTTAACTTTTATTTACCTATAAAATATGGGCAGAAAACACACATGAATATACACCTGTGTATTTTTACATGTGTACATGTATGCAGTTTAAATTCCAACCTGTAAAAGGTACCCAAATCATGAAACAGCACCCCAAAAGCACCACTTGAACTTCCATCAATCATCCCCTCCCAAGTGTAGCCTAACATATAATGGCATAGTGCATCAATGTTAAGTCAGCCTAAGTTGTGGAACATAATCCTAACTGCTGTAGATCATGATTTGGGGTTCTTATGAATAGTGAACACTTTAAGTTTTGGTAAAGAAATGTGCACATTCCTATTGTGTGTGTGTGTACATGTGCAAGGGTGTGTGTGTACTAGGAGCAACTAAGAATAACAATTTTTACTGGGGAAGCTGGGATGGCTCAGTGGGTTAAGCGCTCACTTTGCAGCCCCAGGGACCAAGGATCGAATCCCGGCCCCGGCCGTGTGGACCCATATGCTGAACTGGGGAGTGTCTCCAGTATGGTTCTCACCGGGGTAAGACCCCGGCCCAGTTCCTACCCTGTGCAGCCCCTCGCCCATCTGTGGAACCAAACTATGTGGAAAAACCGATGATGTGCAACTATGAAGACTATTCTGGGCCCTCCCCCTTCTCTCTGTCTCTGTCTCTCTCTCTCTCTGTCAAAAACAATAAAAACAATAAAAAATAAATAATAATAATAATTTTTACTGAATTAATGTGAAAGGTTTAAAGGTTCTGTGATATATAAGTATTGAAATGAAATAAGTTCACTGATAATTTTATTTAGTCTCTAACATTGTATTTAGGATTGGCAACATTAAAGTTGAATTAGCAAAACTTTAGTGAATGCTTTAATTTATAATTGTAATAATTTTCCCAATTTCAGAACTATATAAAAGAAAGTTAATATGTATTTCATCTACTCCCAATAAAAAGTGTAACAATAAATGTAAAGAACTAGCCCTGAACCTGGAAATCACAAGATATAGATTCTAGTCCTGATTTCCCACTCTCTAAGTGACATTAACAAAACTACTTTCACTTTCTAAGAGGAAGGTCCTTCATCTCTGAAATGAAACTCGTGATCTAGAACAAGGAATGGCAAACCATAGCTCACAGACCGTATCTGGCCCACCACCCGCTTTTATTAATAAAGTATTATTGAAACATAGCCATGTCCTTTCATTTAAGCATGGTACATGGCTGCTTTTGTACTACAATGGCTAAGCTGAGTAGTTATGACAAACAGTGAATGTCTACAAGCCTAAAATGCTTATTATTTTGCTCTTTACAGAAAGTTTGTTGACCCCTGCACTAGAAGATCACAATGTCTTTTGCAATTCTAATAGTTGACTCTATATGTCCTAATAGAATATTATGAAATATTAAAATAGATCAGCAACAGCTGAAGTAACCTCTTAGCATATAGAACAGCATAAAATCAAGCTCTGAGTACACAGAACTATTCTGTGGAAACCTACATTCATAAAAGGACATCAGGGACGCTGGGATAGCTCAGTAGGTTGAGTGCTTCCCTTGCAACTGCAAGGCCCAGGGATCGAATCCCAGCCCCTGCCTGTGCAAACCCATATGCTGACCTGAAGCACAACTGGTAACCGCCCAGATGGTGGTGAAGTAGCCTCCCATGCAGGAGGCCCCCAGTTCAGTTCCCACCCTGCATGGCCCCACATCCACCTGTGTGTAACGAAACCATGTCACAACTAATGATGTTCAAAAATGGAGACTGCTCTGGACCCTCCCCCTTCTCACTCTCTCTCTCTCACTCACCTTCTCCCAAACAATAAAATAAATCTTTAAAAAAATAAAATAAATAAAACGACATCAGTTTTGGAGTCCTAGCTGTATGTAAACATTATGGGAATAAATAGAAATCTCAAGTTCATAAACTCTATTCTGGGGACTCATGTTTAGATAAGGAAGCATGAGTAGAAAGGACAGATAGAATTAGATGTGTTAATGCTTTATTTCAAACAATGGCTAAGATTTAGCTTTTGTGACTAATATATGAGTAACCAAATAGCATACTCATTGATTCAGAATGCAAGAAAAAAATAAAATACCTCTTTGAGAAGAGGGTTAGGTTAATAGGATTGTCAGAATTCTATAGGTTTTTACTTATTATTATATTTAACCCTGATTAAAGAATAGACCTGCTCTATTTTATGACTGTCTCTTTTAAGAGGGTGCAACAGCATATACATGAAGTTGGAACAGAACAAGGGGTGCCCACAGAAGCAGGTGATTCAGTTAAATCAATACAGGTAGTCAATCAGGTAAACTGCTAGATTAGCTTCACTTCCAACAGTGAACAGCTCATGCCACAAGTTCAGAGGTTCTCATGTTCTTCTGCTTGGGACAAATCAATGGCATTCTTATGCTCACAACATACTCTTACAGCTACAGTCACAATTTGATGGCAGCCAAAAGAAGGATGTGAAGTAAAACATAATGGTGATGAGAAATTCCTCTGACCACCAAAAGTACCTCGCCAGTGGGCTTTTGCCATATGCTATAGCACAGATCAGCGAAGTTCTTCAAGTGCTGAGTTCCACTCCATTCCAAAATGCAAGTGAGTGAGTGACAGCAAAAGGATGACCTAGATTCTCCTCCAATTGATAGTAAAACAGTACTACTCCTATACTAAACTGGTATTCATAACACTAGAATGTCACAACTCCAAGGTTGGAAATTGCTGCATTAGATTAAGAAATTATAATTATGTTCAAGTTGTAAAAGTGCTTTTTAGTTCCCTTAAAACAAGAATCCACAAAAAAAACAAAACCATGAAGGAAATAAAACAAGAGATTAAGAATATTAAATTATATGTTTCATTTGGGCCTTTATTTTCTGGGACCTTTTCTCAACTACTCCTCTTATCCTCAAACTGAGTAACTCTTTGGGGTTCAGTTTTCACATAATTATCTTCTAAGTCGTGATAATGACAATGGCCTTTGTATTTCATTCAGTTGAACAAATGCTCTGCTTCCATCAACAGTCTTATTTGGCCTAAAACACACCCTCATATTGATTCCTCACAAAGGGAAAACAAACAGAATTTCTTTAATTTACTCCTATTTTCAAATTTGCTGTAATAAATTATTCTATCTGACATGACTATACAAAGATCTGGTTTGAAAATAAAATTCACACCTTAAATTCTCATCAGGACCAAATACTAATGAGTACAAAGGTAAACATTAGCAAGATCTGCTCTTTCCTGTATATATTACAAATTTTACTTTCTGCCTCAGATATTAAATGTTCTAGATATTCAAGTTCCTGGGTCATTATCTTGGGGTTGAAGATGCTGTCTGTATGTTGTGTCTGAATACTGTTTCAATTAACTCACAGCAAATATTAATACCAACAATGCTTTGAATAAATGTTTTCAGAATCATTGGCAATGTAGTTCTGGGTCCATATGGAGTACTGGTGTCAAACCATGTTAAATAGTACTTAAAAGTATATTATTGGGGCAGATGGGATGGCTCAGCGGGTTAAACGCTCACTTTGCAGCCCTGGAACCTGAGGATTGAATCCCGGCCCCGGCCCAGGGGGACCCATATGCTGAACTGGGGTGTGCCCCCAGTTCAGTTCTTGCTGGGGCCTATGCAGGAGGCTCCCGGCCCAGTTCCTGCCCTGCGCAGCCCCATGCCCACCTGTGGAGTGAAACTATATGGAAAACTAACGCTGTCAACTGTGGAGACTGCTCTGGGCCCTCCCCCTTCTCTCTGTCTCTCTCTCTCTGTCAAAAAACAATAAAAATAAAACTTTAAAAGTATACTATTGAATATTCCTTTAGTGCCCATATAAGCTGGACGGCTTTGTCATGCTATATATCAGCAGCAAGTAGAAGCAGCATACACAGAATTTGTTTATACTTATAATTTGCCCCTTTAGTTACAAATATATACTTATTTGAGATAACTGCTGAGATATTTTATGCAAATAGGGTTCAGGATTGGAGCAAAGCCCTTCAAAGTCTCACCCAATCCTCACCTTTTTAAACAAAGATAAATCTTTCTTTTGGAAGTAAAAATGATCATTGCTAAGTGATAACAAAAAGACAGTAAGAATCAGAAATTAAGTGTTGCATGTTATATACCAGTGCTTCTCCACCCCAAGAAAATTAATTACTTCTCCCTTCCTTCCATACTTATTAAAGGGCAGTTACATTTTTTCCTTTTATGCTTTTAATACTCACATTAGAGGTCTTTATTTTCCTTTATTAAATTATGTCTTTCTTTACAATTCTGATTAATTTTAAGTGTTTAATCTACCTCATTGGAAAGGTTTCTGGACAATATCCTAAAATCATTTCTACCCTCCTAATGCAGATAACAGAATCTTCAAAAAAAATAATCCACTGAGATCATATAACTTAACTCCGGCCTCTTATACATGAAGAAATAAGATCCAAGTAGGCAAAGTAAGTGACCTGTACCTAGTTAGTGTCAGAGCCAAGTTCCCAATTCCCCAGCCAGTTACCTTTCACCCCTCCACACTGCCTTAAACACCGGCTCTGCATAGGCAGTGTCAAGTTCATCTACAAAGCTGGACTTCAGAACTTGAACCACTTTTTGTTCACAGCAGCGTTTGTTAGTGCTCTGATTTGCATACGAGGGGCATTCAGCATAGAGGAGGATCCTTGGTCTCTGTTCCACTTACCAAGAAGCACTGGGGCAAAAGCCCGAGGCTCTAAGGAACAAAGTAACTATGGCTTTTATCATTAGATGAGAACTCAAGATAAGAACCTCAATGAAATCCCGGTTCAGAAAAGCAAAGAGAGAAAGATGTCTGGAAAATATCTTACCGGTAGGTCCAACATCTAGAAACAATTTGCATTTAGAACAAAGAGCATATTTCATTGAACTAATTTTTATTTGTAAATACCTGTTAGGTGTCCACTCATAGTTTTGTCGTGACTATTGAATAGCTGTCTGTATTTCAGTCTGGATGACTGAGGAACGGCCCATTCTGCCACTGGAGGGGCACTGTGGGGAAAAGAGGAGGGAGAAAGAATCAACAGTATGAACAGCGTAGATAAGTTCTTTTTTTTTTAGATTGTTAAAATGTATTGGGGTGACATGGACTGATATCAATTACATTGTTTGAATTGTTAATTGTTGAAACAATGTAATTGTTTCAAAGTGTACAATTCTACACTACATTGTCTATACATCACATTAGGTGCTCACCACCCAGATCAGCTCACTTTCCATCACCGTGTGTTTGATTCCCCCTCCCTATTCTCCCCAACCCCCAGCTCTCCCACCCACCTCCCCAGTAAGTTCTTCAAAAACAGTAAACCAAGAGCTTCTCTAGAAAACTACCGTATTTTCCGGCGTATAAGACGACCGGGCGTATAAGACGACCCCCTAATTTTACAGTTAAAACATAGGTTTAGGCCTATATTCGCTGTATAAGACTACCCCCCACTTCCGAGGCTGTAGTCTTATACAGCGAATATAGGCCTAAACCTATGTTTTAACTGTAAAATTAGGGGGTCGTCTTATACGCCCGGTCG